>JASAMW010007129.1:0-44832 GCA_030247985.1 Epsilonema sp. ZAB3_2
GTGGTTCAGGTCAAGAAAAGCATGGAGAATTTCGTTGCAAAACATAGGTAAAGCTGAATTTGCAAACATAACTTGTTCAAACTCCAAAACCTGTTGTGAGGGTCATTTCAAATCCAAAAAATCAGATATTTTCAAGGAAGGAAGTTTGTTATGAAGGGATGTTGTTGCAACACAGACCTGTGCAACAACGTGACGTTTGGCAGCCCTCCATCCGACTGGAACTGAACCACCCCCTCTCTCCACCCACAACCGCCACTCCACTCTCCACGACATTTCCAACTGCAACTGAGACCGACTTAACGACTACCAAATCAACAACTGCAACAGAGACAGACTTAACCACTGCCAAATCAACAACTGCAACTGAGACAGACTTAACCACTACCTACTCAGCAACTGCAACTGAGACCTACTCAACCCTAACCAACTCAATTGGATCTGACTCAGTCACAACTCCGAGCGCTGGGCAAGTATCTGAACCCTCCAGAACCTCTCCATACTCTACTGCAACAGTCACTTCACCCAATTGCGATTGCGATGAGACAGACACAGGAAGGAAGCCCTCCAGTGGGCCTGATCGTCGGCTTATCAGTCGGAGGAGCAGTGCTGCTGATCATGGTAGTCGCAGCCATCCTCTTGATCATGCAAAGGAAGCGTCGTGCTAAGGAGCAGACGCAGGCTGAAGAAGACATGCAGGCAGCAGTTGGTCTAGAGAAAAAACGAAGCAGAAGCAGGAGAGGCGGGAAATGCAGCTGGTGAAGGGCAAGATGGACTGGAGGGGAAGGAAAGCAGCCAAGTGCAGCAACCGGTCGCGGAAGCAAGTCAGTCGAAGAATGAGATGAAGGAGAGTGAGCCAGCTGCAATCAGCCACAAGATGGAGGGAACTCAGGGAGGGCAGAAGCGACCATTCATCTGCGTCATCTGAGAAGAGTGGGAGAGAAAAAGGGAGAGGAACCACGGATGCAGGAAGAAGACTCTTCGGCTTAGGAGCGCATAGAGCTACAGAAAGCTCTACAGCCAAATACGTAGAACTACTGTACGTAAACATGTTCATACATCAGTACGATCTCTTCCCTATGAAATAACCCCTGTGAAAAAACCCCTGTGATATGTATGTCCACGTCGGTACTTGTATGTGTACAGTAGAAGTAAATACAGTGTAATCAATGGCTCTTAGTTAACCGATACCAACCTCAGCCTGCGGTACTACTATGTATACAGTATAAGTAAACACAGTGTACTAATTGGCTCGTTTAGGTATTAACCGATACCAACCAACCTAGCCTGCGGTACCACTATGTGTACAGTAAAAGTAAATAGTGTACTAAATATGGCTCGTTTAGTTACCAACTTTAGCCTGCGGTACCACGTCAGTGCAGTATTACGTGCCGCCGGCAGGTCGGTATCGGTTAACCCATCCTATAGTCACATACACATAGTTACCTGTTCACAAACACAGCCCAAGAGCGAATCGCCCAGGAGAAGCCGAAACACACCCCCCCCCCCCAACACCCAACCCACCCAACCACACCCACACACACCCCCCCCGCCACCACCCAGACCACCACCAAGACAGAGAACCAACAGCACCCGCCAAAACCCCGCGCAAAAAAAAGAAACCACCAAACCCCCCAACACAGACCCACAGCAGAGACCCGACCCCCCAAAAAAAACACGCACAAAAAAACGAGAACAGCACAGCCAAACAACGCCAGAAGACCAAACACCCACCACCCACAGCCACCCAACCCAACAACCAAGCAAAGCACCACAACCAGGGAAAGCCCAAGAGCACGAAAAAGGAGCGAGACACACCCAGACAACCCAGAAAACCAAACCAACGCCCACCCAAACCACCCCCAAAACCCGCAAACGCCCCAATCAACAAAAAAAAACGAAAAAACTAAACTCCAAAAAAAAAAAAAGAAAAATTAAAAAAAAAAAACAAAACACAAATCAAAAAAAGAACAAAAAAAAAAAAAAAATCAAAAACGAAAAGCAAAAAAAAAAAAAAAAAAAAAAAAAAACAAACAAAAAAAAAAAAAATAAAACAAAAAAACACAAAAAAAAAAAAAACAACACCCCCACCAAAAAAAAAAAAAAAAAAACATAAAAAAAAAAAAAAAAAAAAAAAATAAAAAAAAAACAATAAAAACAAAAAAAAATAAAAAAAAAACAAAAAAAAAAAAAAAAAAAAAAAAAAAAAAGATAAAAAAAAAATAAAAAAAACTAAAACAAAAAAAAAAAAAAAAAATAAAAAAAAAAAAAAAAACACCCAACCCCCCCCCCCCCCCCAAATCACCCTCCAGCCCAAATCGTCGCGTCTATCCGCTTCGAAGGTTTCGCCCAGGAGAGGGTTAAAGGGTTTGCCGGTCCGGTTGGTGGTGGTAGAGTAGGAACTGACGGTAAAGGCCGCCACGTAACACATCTGCTCCGTGGAGTCGCTCAAAGTTGCGGCCCGATCTAACAGATGCGAATACTCCAAGTCTTCCGTTAACCGTTGCAGCATAGATAAGGGCTCGTTGAAGTTCACCTGCAACACACGGTAAAGTACAGCAACTTGACCCCGGCATCGAGTCGTGACCAGCCGAAACATCAACGTCACCAGTTTACCCAGAGACGACGAATTATTTCGCTTACTGCTATATGGGAGCAGTATGGGTAAACTTGTGACATTGATGTTTCAGCTGGTCATGACCCGGGCCAGAATTGAATTACCCCGCGCTATCATACATAACATAAGATCTTAGATTGCTCTTACTGGCATAGGAATTCTGGACAGTTCCTTGCCAATACAGTTCTTCATGATGCTCCACAGGCTCAAGTTGGAGCTGCTTCGTGGTGGAATCGCCCTTCTTCTGGATCTAAAATTTATCAACACGCCATACTTCTAATAATAGTTATTAACGAGATTCACAGGCAGGTTCTAGTTGGGGCGCGAAACAACTGCCAGTAAGTATTGCCTCAATATTTTCACTCCATTCGCCACTCCATTCTATGTCGCCCATTCTGCTCTCTTCAACAATACGTATGTACTCTTGGTATCACTATCCCCCACCTACACCAGTGGAGAAGTGCTCCTAAGGAGCACGAAAGAAGTGAGCGAGAGGCTCACTAGCCTGCAGATGCTTATGGGGTTGACGGCGCAGAAACCAGAAGGTTCCAACCGCCCATCGCTGCTGAAACTTGCTACCCCTCCAAGTTGACAGCCTCTCGCACAATCTGCTGCCGTCCGAATGGTGCGGGCATACTTTTGCCCATTCCCAATCATGGCAAACAAAACTCTTCAATGACCTTTGTTGCCTCTCGCCTGCTTCTGTACATGCCTGATCCATGCAGTGTTATGAATAAATACGTATGTGCATATGTATTGTATATTCTTTCTCGCATGTGCATTCGCATGTAGTACATACCCATTCAATAATGGCTTCCAATATGACCAGCCGTATCACACGTTTCTTGCCAAATAGAAGGTGAGAGGTCCACCTGGGTTCGATTTTCTCATTCAAAATATCGGCTTTGGAATCAGAAGTAATCACTTGCTGTTGTTCAGGATAAACAGGAAAAGCGATAAGACATGAAATCTTTACTGGTATGTAAGTAAGTGTATGTATGTTCTACTTTTGAGGAAACATCACATTTTTTGTCTTTGAACTATGCTCAAGGATTTTTGTTGCACCATATTATGTACCAGCATGTACATGTTTACATACACATATTATAATATTATGGTTTTGATCTTGCGTTTTGCATGCGATCAGGCATACAGAAGCAGGCGAGAGGCAACAAAGGTCATTGAAGAGTTTTGTTTGCCATGATTGGGAATGGGCAAAAGTATGCCCGCACCATTCGGACGGCAGCAGATTGTGCGAGAGGCTGTCAACTTGGAGGGGTAGCAAGTTTCAGCAGCGATGGGCGGTTGGAACCTTCTGGTTTCTGCGCCGTCAACCCCATAAGCATCTGCAGGCTAGTGAGCCTCTCGCTCACTTCTTTCGTGCTCCTTAGGAGCACTTCTCCACTGGTGTACTTGTGTGGGGGATAGTGATACCAAGAGTACATACGTAATTATATCCAAAAAAAAACAACACAAAACGTTGAAGAGAGCAGAATGGGCGACATAGAATGGAGTGGCGAATGGAGTGAAAATATTGAGGCAATACTTACTGGCAGTTGTTTCGCGCCCCAACTAGAACCTGCCTGTGAATCTCGTTAATAACTATTATTAGAAGTATGGCGTGTTGATAAATTTTAGATCCAGAAGAAGGGCGATTCCACCACGAAGCAGCTCCAACTTGAGCCTGTGGAGCATCATGAAGAACTGTATTGGCAAGGAACTGTCCAGAATTCCTATGCCAGTAAGAGCAATCTAAGATCTTATGTTATGTATGATAGCGCGGGGTAATTCAATTCTGGCCCGGGTCATGACCAGCTGAAACATCAATGTCACAAGTTTACCCATACTGCTCCCATATAGCAGTAAGCGAAATAATTCGTCGTCTCTGGGTAAACTGGTGACGTTGATGTTTCGGCTGGTCACGACTCGATGCCGGGGTCAAGTTGCTGTACTTTACCGTGTGTTGCAGGTGAACTTCAACGAGCCCTTATCTATGCTGCAACGGTTAACGGAAGACTTGGAGTATTCGCATCTGTTAGATCGGGCCGCAACTTTGAGCGACTCCACGGAGCAGATGTGTTACGTGGCGGCCTTTACCGTCAGTTCCTACTCTACCACCACCAACCGGACCGGCAAACCCTTTAACCCTCTCCTGGGCGAAACCTTCGAAGCGGATAGACGCGACGATTTGGGCTGGAGGGTGATTTGTGAACAGGTAACTATGTGTATGTGACTATAGGATGGGTTAACCGATACCGACCTGCCGGCGGCACGTAATACTGCACTGACGTGGTACCGCAGGCTAAAGTTGGTAACTAAACGAGCCATATTTAGTACACTATTTACTTTTACTGTACACATAGTGGTACCGCAGGCTAGGTTGGTTGGTATCGGTTAATACCTAAACGAGCCAATTAGTACACTGTGTTTACTTATACTGTATACATAGTAGTACCGCAGGCTGAGGTTGGTATCGGTTAACTAAGAGCCATTGATTACACTGTATTTACTTCTACTGTACACATACAAGTACCGACGTGGACATACATATCACAGGGGTTCACAGGGGTTATTTCATAGGGAAGAGATCGTACTGATGTATGAACATGTTTACGTACAGTAGTTCTACGTATTTGGCTGTAGAGCTTTCTGTAGCTCTATGCGCTCCTAAGCCGAAGAGTCTTCTTCCTGCATCCGTGGTTCCTCTCCCTTTTTTTCTCTCCCACTCTTCTCAGATGACGCAGATGAATGGTCGCTTCTGCCCTCCTGAGTTCCCTCCATCTTGTGGCTGATTGCAGCTGGCTCACTCTCCTTCATCTCATTCTTCGACTGACTTGCTTCCGCGACCGGTTGCTGCACTTGGCTGCTTTCCTTCCCCTCCAGTCCATCTTGCCCTTCACCTGCTGCATTTCCCGCCTCTCCTGCTTCTGCTTCGTTTTTCTCTAGACCAACTGCTGCCTGCATGTCTTCTTCAGCCTGCGTCTGCTCCTTAGCACGACGCTTCCTTTGCATGATCAAGAGGATGGCTGCGACTACCATGATCAGCAGCACTGCTCCTCCGACTGATAAGCCGACGATCAAGCCCACTGGAGGGCCTCCTTCCTGTGTCTGTCCATCGCAATCGCAATTGGGTGAAGTGACTGTTGCAGTAGAGTATGGAGAGGTTCTGGAGGGTTCAGATACTTGCCCAGCGCTCGGAGTTGTGACTGAGTCAGATCCAATTGAGTTGGTTAGGGTTGAGTAGGTCTCAGTTGCAGTTGCTGAGTAGGTAGTGGTTAAGTCTGTCTCAGTTGCAGTTGTTGATTTGGCAGTGGTTAAGTCTGTCTCTGTTGCAGTTGTTGATTTGGTAGTGGTTAAGTCGGTCTCAGTTGCAGTTGGAAATGTCGTGGAGAGTGGAGTGGCGGTTGTGGGTGGAGAGGGGGTGGTCCAGTTCCAGTCGGATGGAGGGCTGCCAAACGTCACGTTGTTGCACAGGTCTGTGTTGCAACAACATCCCTTCATAACAGTTCCTTCCTTGAAAATATCTGATTTTTTGGATTTGAAATGACCCTCACAACAGGTTTTGGAGTTTGAACAAGTTATGTTTGCAAATTCAGCTTTACTATGTTTTGCAACGAAATTCTCCATGCTTTTCTTGACCTGAACCACATTGCAAGGCTTCGTCGCGCTGATGAACTCCAAACAAGCAAAATACATCTCCCATATTCCCTCATACGAAGTGGACCAGGACTTGAAGCATTGGCTTGGACAAAATTTAAAGAGGGGATCTGGCGGGATAGTTTGTATGGGGAAGCAAATTTCGAATTTCTAACATTTGAAAGCACCTTTACCTATGTAAAATCGCATACTCGTTTGATCTAACCCTATGTTCTGGAGTCGATTTTGCCTCTGTGAAGCGGCGCCCCAGTAGAAAGCTCGAAATAGGTCAGTGTTGCGAAATCCCATTCCTAACTGGTGCGCCGCTTCACAGAGGCAAAATTGACTCCAGAATGTGGGGTTAGATCGAAAGAGGATGCAATTTTATGTCTGATAGGGCCCTTAAAAGTCGAAAACTTGAAGTTGGTCCTTTCCGTACTAAATTCCGCCAGATCCCCCTTTAAAAATGGTAATGTATGAATCCAATGGCGAATCAATCCCATAATAGCACGCTCGACTGAGCACAACCCTGATAGACCAGGAGAAGGACGCCACGACAACAGCTAAGAAGAGATGAGAAGTCGGGAGGAACATCGTTGGGATTGTTTCAGTAGGTTAGTCGCCCGTATGCAGTAGAAGTGGAGAAAAGAAGAGAAACAGAGGGTGAGGGAAGGAAAAAACCCGACTGGACCACAGGAAAGAAAGAGAAAGAAATGAAACTACGTATCAACATGCGTAAAAGAGAAATGGGGAAAAATGAAGCAAACAACAAAATTACATCAAGCAAAGCGCCCTACAGATCGCTACCATTGCCACATCGAAGTGATTCTTGCTGGCCGATAATATTCATAATAAGCTGTGATGTACGATGGGTCAGACCAGAGTGAATGTACAATAGATGGTGAAACACTTTACTTCCACAACGTTTCGCTCCACCGAACTTGGAGCCTCATCAGGTGGTATTCTTAGAACGTTGGGAGTGGGACCCATCGTACATCACAGCTTTGTAATGACCATTGCCACAGTTTTCTAATCTAAAGTAATCTCGTTTCGGTCTCGTGAAAAATTCTAAGTCTCAGTCTAGTTTTCAGTAACAATCCAGGCCCATCTTCACCCTTAAGTTCATTCTTTTCAATCCAGTCTCAGCCCATCTTTACCCTACAGTTCATTCTTTCAAATCCAGTCTCAGCCCATCTATTCATTCTTTTTTCCAGGTAAGAAACACCACTAAGGGTAAGAGGGCCAGATTGGCGCCAAACAGTGGAGTTTCATGGCATTAGGGCAAAATGATTTGATATTTTGAGGCCTGGCGTACTGATGTTGATGGGGGCACTGCTGTGTAGCCCGTCAAGTGCGGATGCTTCGGTAGTGCTCCCGGATGCATCATTGCGTCGGGCGCACGTACAGTATATCATGTATTTGATTTTTGTTCTGTTTTGCAATATCTTGTGGTTACAGTAAATTTATTTCATCCCTTTCCCCTAACTTTTGTACGCGTGCTTACAGTTTGGGATGTTTCTGCCAGATGACGCGCGGCGGCAGGGTTTCGAACACCGGCTGCTGCTGCTCCCGCTCGTTCCCGCTCTGACTCACCACCTTGGCGTAGGTGATCTGCTCGTCCCACGTCCCCTGAATCACCCACTTCACCTTGCCCGCCTTGTCCGTCACCACTCCGTTCACCTGAGCAAAAGTAAACAAATTATGGACTCTTGATCACTGATTTCACGTAAAAAATATGCCAGGTTGTACCAAGAATTTATAACGTAACCGGACAATAAATAAATTATGGACTCTTGGTCACTGATTTCACGTAATAAATATGCAGGGTGGTACCAAGAATTTATAACGGAAACGAACATGTGTTCACACATTTGTTTGCCCAGCATGCGCGCCCTATTAGCCAAGCATGGGTGATCGGCTCGTGACCATCTGGCAAATAGAGCACGGCCAAATTACCAAGAATTCATAACTACTTTTTTACTTTCCTCGTCGTTTCTCGCCAGAAAGCGCAAGTACAGTGAACAGGGTATGTACTGCTAACATACCAAGAGTTCATAAGGGCTTCCTTTACCTTCCTCGGCGTTTCCCTCGAGAAGTACGAGTAGGAAGAGTACTTGAGGTGGCACTTGTCGCCGGTCTTGTGGTTGTCGATGGTCATCTCGCCGTGGTTGTCGATCCACAGCTTCCCGACGATGATATTGTGCACGGTGGTCGTCACCTTGCGCCACGTGTAGTGGTTGCCGCTGCTGAAAAGAAAATAGTGAAACATCAAGTTTACAGGGTTTTCGTAACCACACATACCGCACCTTTCCATCATTGTAATAAACAAGTTGCAGAACTGTTGACACTTTGTTGTCAGTAGATAGGGTACTGGGGTAAACCTAGACACGGGGTAAACCGGGACATCTGAGTTTTTCTGCACTTGCCGCTTCAGCAAATGATGAACATGGTAGCTCATTTGATTGAAAGAAGAGAGTTCAAGGAATCAATTGGTAGAAGACTACTTGTCTCAATAGTAATCGGTCTTATGGTTGCTGAGCTATACCAGGTGTCCGGGTTTTTACCCCCGTGTCCGGGTTTACCCCACAGTACCCTATATGGAATAAAATCCTCATTTGTCTGTCTTTTTTTTACGCAAAATGACTTCTCGAGTTCCCTAGCGAACTCGTTCGTAGTGACAGACTATATGTATAAAATCTTGATAAAACTGTACCGTTGAAATTCCAAATGTGAAATGCCCAACGGGATGACGGACAGGTATTTGCCGCGGAACTTGGAAGACATTGTGAACTCCTGGTACATGCGCCAACCACTGTTCCCCTCTGCGAATTGAGCAGCAGCTGGTGGGTGGTGACTTACCTGGAAAAAAAGAATGAATAGATGGGCTGAGACTGGATTGAAAGAATGAACTGTAGGGTAAAGATGGGCTGAGACTGGATTGAAAAGAATGAACTTAAGGGTGAAGATGGGCCTGGATTGTTACTGAAAACTAGACTGAGACTTAGAATTTTTCACGAGACCGAAACGAGATTACTTTAGATTAGAAAACTGTGGCAATGGTCATTACAAAGCTGTGATGTACGATGGGTCCCACTCCCAACGTTCTAAGAATACCACCTGATGAGGCTCCAAGTTCGGTGGAGCGAAACGTTGTGGAAGTAAAGTGTTTCACCATCTATTGTACATTCACTCTGGTCTGACCCATCGTACATCACAGCTTATTATGAATATTATCGGCCAGCAAGAATCACTTCGATGTGGCAATGGTAGCGATCTGTAGGGCGCTTTGCTTGATGTAATTTTGTTGTTTGCTTCATTTTTCCCCATTTCTCTTTTACGCATGTTGATACGTAGTTTCATTTCTTTCTCTTTCTTTCCTGTGGTCCAGTCGGATGGAGGGCTGCCGAACGTCAAGTTGTTGCACAGGTCTGTGTTGCAACAACATGCCTTCATAACAGTTCCTTCCTTGAAAATATCTGATTTTTTGGATTTGAAATGACCCTCACAACAGGTTTTGGAGTTTGAACAAGTTATGTTTGCAAATTCAGCTTTACTATGTTTTGCAACGAAATTCTCCATGCTTTTCTTGACCTGAACCACATTGCAAGGCTTCGTCGCGCTGATGAACTCCAAACAAGCAAAATACATCTCCCATATTCCCTCATACGAAGTGGACCAGGACTTGAAGCATTGGCTTGGACAAAATTTAAAGAGGGGATCTGGCGGGATAGTTTGTATGGGGAAGCAAATTTCGAATTTCTAACATTTGAAAGCACCTTTACCTATGTAAAATCGCATACTCGTTTGATCTAACCCTATGTTCTGGAGTCGATTTTGCCTCTGTGAAGCGGCGCCCCAGTAGAAAGCTCGAAATAGGTCAGTGTTGCGAAATCCCATTCCTAACTGGTGCGCCGCTTCACAGAGGCAAAATTGACTCCAGAATGTGGGGTTAGATCGAAAGAGGATGCAATTTTATGTCTGATAGGGCCCTTAAAAGTCGAAAACTTGAAGTTGGTCCTTTCCGTACTAAATTCCGCCAGATCCCCCTTTAAAAATGGTAATGTATGAATCCAATGGCGAATCAATCCCATAATAGCACGCTCGACTGAGCACAACCCTGATAGACCAGGAGAAGGACGCCACGACAACAGCTAAGAAGAGATGAGAAGTCGGGAGGAACATCGTTGGGATTGTTTCAGTAGGTTAGTCGCCCGTATGCAGTAGAAGTGGAGAAAAGAAGAGAAACAGAGGGTGAGGGAAGGAAAAAACCCGACTGGACCACAGGAAAGAAAGAGAAAGAAATGAAACTACGTATCAACATGCGTAAAAGAGAAATGGGGAAAAATGAAGCAAACAACAAAATTACATCAAGCAAAGCGCCCTACAGATCGCTACCATTGCCACATCGAAGTGATTCTTGCTGGCCGATAATATTCATAATAAGCTGTGATGTACGATGGGTCAGACCAGAGTGAATGTACAATAGATGGTGAAACACTTTACTTCCACAACGTTTCGCTCCACCGAACTTGGAGCCTCATCAGGTGGTATTCTTAGAACGTTGGGAGTGGGACCCATCGTACATCACAGCTTTGTAATGACCATTGCCACAGTTTTCTAATCTAAAGTAATCTCGTTTCGGTCTCGTGAAAAATTCTAAGTCTCAGTCTAGTTTTCAGTAACAATCCAGGCCCATCTTCACCCTTAAGTTCATTCTTTTCAATCCAGTCTCAGCCCATCTTTACCCTACAGTTCATTCTTTCAATCCAGTCTCAGCCCATCTATTCATTCTTTTTTTCCAGGTAAGTCACCACCCACCAGCTGCTGCTCAATTCGCAGAGGGGAACAGTGGTTGGCGCATGTACCAGGAGTTCACAATGTCTTCCAAGTTCCGCGGCAAATACCTGTCCGTCATCCCGTTGGGCATTTCACATTTGGAATTTCAACGGTACAGTTTTATCAAGATTTTATACATATAGTCTGTCACTACGAACGAGTTCGCTAGGGAACTCGAGAAGTCATTTTGCGTAAAAAAAAGACAGACAAATGAGGATTTTATTCCATATAGGGTACTGTGGGGTAAACCCGGACACGGGGGTAAAAACCCGGACACCTGGTATAGCTCAGCAACCATAAGACCGATTACTATTGAGACAAGTAGTCTTCTACCAATTGATTCCTTGAACTCTCTTCTTTCAATCAAATGAGCTACCATGTTCATCATTTGCTGAAGCGGCAAGTGCAGAAAAACTTAGATGTCCCGGTTTACCCCGTGTCTAGGTTTACCCCAGTACCCTATCTACTGACAACAAAGTGTCAACAGTTCTGCAACTTGTTTATTACAATGATGGAAAGGTGCGGTATGTGTGGTTACGAAAACCCTGTAAACTTGATGTTTCACTATTTTCTTTTCAGCAGCGGCAACCACTACACGTGGCGCAAGGTGACGACCACCGTGCACAATATCATCGTCGGGAAGCTGTGGATCGACAACCACGGCGAGATGACCATCGACAACCACAAGACCGGCGACAAGTGCCACCTCAAGTACTCTTCCTACTCGTACTTCTCGAGGGAAACGCCGAGGAAGGTAAAGGAAGCCCTTATGAACTCTTGGTATGTTAGCAGTACATACCCTGTTCACTGTACTTGCGCTTTCTGGCGAGAAACGACGAGGAAAGTAAAAAAGTAGTTATGAATTCTTGGTAATTTGGCCGTGCTCTATTTGCCAGATGGTCACGAGCCGATCACCCATGCTTGGCTAATAGGGCGCGCATGCTGGGCAAACAAATGTGTGAACACATGTTCGTTTCCGTTATAAATTCTTGGTACCACCCTGCATATTTATTACGTGAAATCAGTGACCAAGAGTCCATAATTTATTTATTGTCCGGTTACGTTATAAATTCTTGGTACAACCTGGCATATTTTTTACGTGAAATCAGTGATCAAGAGTCCATAATTTGTTTACTTTTGCTCAGGTGAACGGAGTGGTGACGGACAAGGCGGGCAAGGTGAAGTGGGTGATTCAGGGGACGTGGGACGAGCAGATCACCTACGCCAAGGTGGTGAGTCAGAGCGGGAACGAGCGGGAGCAGCAGCAGCCGGTGTTCGAAACCCTGCCGCCGCGCGTCATCTGGCAGAAACATCCCAAACTGTAAGCACGCGTACAAAAGTTAGGGGAAAGGGATGAAATAAATTTACTGTAACCACAAGATATTGCAAAACAGAACAAAAATCAAATACATGATATACTGTACGTGCGCCCGACGCAATGATGCATCCGGGAGCACTACTGAAGCATCCGCACTTGACGGGCTACACAGCAGTGCCCCCATCAACATCAGTACGCCAGGCCTCAAAATATCAAATCATTTTGCCCTAATGCCATGAAACTCCACTGTTTGGCGCCAATTGGCCCTCTTACCCTTAGTGGTGTTTCTTACCTAAGTGGATAACCACCAGTTGCAGTAAGGCGATTGGGTCGGTCGATGGCGACCCACCCCGCGGCATTTAGTTTCAGTGAAAGTTTGGATCTGTGTCTGCTAGGTCGTCGACCTTGTTCAATCATCTGGAAGGGTGAATTGAAAGGAGCGAGTGAAGAGAAGAATTTACAACTAATGACACGTCGAGGACCTCACAGGCACCGATCCAAACTTTCACTACTAAATGCCGCAGGGTCGCCATCGACCAACCCAATCGCCGTACTATACTGAATATAGTGGATATTGGGGCGCCACAGACGTGAACTTCGAATTCGGAGCCCTGGCTATGCTTCGACAAGCAAAATCTCCCAGTTCGCACCCATCTCGCTCCGTTTTTGCAAAGGTGCGTGTGAATGAGCTTTTCGGAGCACGTGTGTAGCGCCCCATTGATTCCCGAAATCTCGTCGGATCGAGATGGAATTGATGGAAACATTTGCAAGATGTGCCAGGGAATCGAACCCTGGACCTCTCGCCTTCCAAACGAGCGCCCTAACCATTGAACCACACACCTGGATGGAGCTCAGTCACACAATTTTCCTTTTTGATAAGGAAGAATACAATGCTTTTTTGCGTTCAGCGATGGCAGCGAAGCCTTCTACAATTTCACTCTGTTGGCCGTGGAGTTGAACGAGCCAGAGGATCGCGTAGCCCCGACCGACTCGCGTCTTCGCCCAGACCAACGACTGATGGAACTGGGTAGATGGGATGAGGCGAACACGGAGAAAGTAAGACTGGAGGAGAAGCAACGGGCCGTGAGAAGAAAGAGAGAGGCTGAAGCGGAGAAGGCCATGCTGGAAGGTATGTATTCTTGGTAGCGCGCGGTATGATTTGAATGTGGAATTTGGTGTCAAGAATTCATAAAAATGTAGCTGTTAGTGATATGGAGGGAACTGTGACGGTGGCATGCTATGCTCTGATTTGGAAACGTTTTGCCGCAAAATGGGTACCTACGAATATGAGGGCTAACTCAGTCAGATTATTGGCTGGCTAGTGGTACAAATTATCACCAAATGTTTTGTGGCAGAATGTATCTAATCTAGTGAGTGACAGGCACTAAGTGGAGGCATGGCATGCTACTGTCACTTATCTGTGCGTCAGTTTGCTTGATGATGAATGAGGCTGATTTTTATTTTCTCCCTGGTTACAGGTCGAGTGTTCAAAGACTACGAGCCGATCTGGTTCAAGAAAGAGAAGGACCCGCAAACGGGAGGTGTCATTCACGTTTACACTGGCCAATACTGGAAATGCAAAGAGAAACAGGAATGGAATAAGTGCCCGAAAATATTCTGAAGGCTTGAGAAGAATACAGTAGGCATGGAATCGAATAGATATTTGAATGAATAGGACATAGGCTACGTATGGATGACTGCTTGATTATTCCCGAATGCGAAGCGTGTTTCTTTCTATATTTTCTTCGCAAATTTGTGATGAGAGACGATGGGTACGCGTGGTATAGCTAAAAATGCATCTATGGAATTCTTCTAGGCTAAAGTGATAACGGTGTGTTTTTCTTTTAGGTGTTATAATTTTATGCGAATGAAAGCGATGTAAAATATTAGGCAGATATGTGTCTATACGAAAGAATTCACTTATTTGTTTTCAAATTTACATTACTATGTATCAATAATATTATGAGCAGATTTTCTACTATACATTTACGCATGCATGCAATGGCTGAGGTTTCGGTGATTTATTTATGCGTAATTTTTTTTTCAAATGATATCTGTCATCTGTGCATAGAATAGAAAGAGATGGGATATGCGATATATGTGCTATATCGGGGCTGTTTTACGATCGGTAGGTAACTGTGGCATAACGAAAGAGATATTGAATGCCAGATCATATGATGGGCTCTGAACAGTAAAAATTTCAATGAAGTCGTTGAAGTCATTTGGATTTCGGTTTTTTTGCCACCGCTGCGCGCTTTTGCGTACTATTTCCGATGTATTGCATAAATGAAATGGTTTTACCCTCCTGCTACAGTATTCTTTTATCATTCCGCTTTTCAGTTTCAATGCTATGAAGCAGTACTAAAATGTCAATCAACCACTCTCGATTATTGATATAGCTACAGCAGTAGTTATATTTTGAAACTTTTCTTTTTCTTTTGCAGCAAAAATCATGGGCATTTTCAGTCCAATGATAACGGCGGAGCCGCACGTACCCAACCGGGAGCCCTATAACCCGAAGGACAGGGGCACCGGCACTTTGCGCTACGCCAGATACCTGGGCAAGGACACGTCTGTGAAACCAGATCCATTTTACAAGTGCACCACTGCTCCGAGGTAAAATAAGAAGTAGGCATTATAGCCTGGCCAGTAAAAGTTTGCTTAGTATGGCATTCATGGCGCGTTGCGTAATAGATTCACAAATGCGGTAAACAACGCATCGCGCCTCGAATGTCATAGGGAACTCCTACTGGCCAGACTATAGTTACTGAGGCGCAGAAGACCACAGTAGATAAGGTTGGAAATAACTTTCGCGGACACGTAGTAGCGTTTTTCTTGCCAAGTTTGCTTATTATTAGGCAAATTTTGTACAAAAAACTAAATACTGCCTGTCCTAAGTTTCGGCTCTTTCTACGAGTTTCCAGAAAGTGAGGAAAGGCGGTATTTATTACTTAGCTTTATAGCTCAAAATTTACATAAAAAACATAACAAGCAAAAACAAATAGCGCTACTACTTGTCCGCGAAAGTTTTTTGCAACCTTATCTGATATTAGAATAGAGAAGAAAAATTGCTAGATGTGCCAGGGAGGGAATCGAACCCTGGACCACTCGCATTCCAGGCGAGAGCGTCCTAACCATTGAACTACACACGTGGATGACCAATTCTCCACGTTCTTTTCTGTGGTTTTGCACAGATTTATTCGTGCCACCTGGCGTCACGCCGAGCTCTATCCGTTGCACGCGTGTTTGGCGCTGTGGGCAGTCGGATTCTCCTACTACGTATGGTACCAGTTCAACAAGATCGAAATCTGGCTGGATCGCAGCAAGAAAGATCCGCCGATCGATTGGGAGCGATGTCGCAACAGCTACTGGAAAGCCAGCACGCGAATGTAAGGAGCAATGTGGTATTCACGAGTTGCGGTAACGCGATTGGGTTGGTCGATAGCGACCCCGCGGTATTTAGTGAATGTTACGCAGTACCGCACTAATTCGTAGTTTCACTGGTTGAACTCGTGACTTTGATGTTTCTGCTGGCTGATAACCCTGGGCCACCTTGCGATCATCTAACAGGATGATAGAGTAGAGTAGCAGAGGTCAATGTTTTGGTTGGTAGGGTAGCGTGAGGCAAAACCGCCCATGAAAGAAATCCGTCCACCTATGGCGCTTTTTCCGCCACCAGGCCTTGATTGTCAAGTTATGGCTACTCCTGCTACTAGTAGGAACGAAGAAACAGAGGCAGAAGTTTCAGAACGTGAGAGAGATACATTTTCGAGAGCCCTGTTTTGAATGGGGGTAAAAGCGCCATAGGTGGGCGGATTTCTCCCATGGGCGGTTTTACCCCGGACGCTACCCTACTGTGAGGTAAAGTTTTGACCTCTCCGATAAACCTGGCCGGGCTTTCCCCATGTTACCCCATGTGCTATGCAATAGTATTGATTGTGTATTTTTGCGTGTGTTGTAGCTTCCACTCTCCCGGCACCAAGGAGGGAATGACCGGAAAAGTGC
Organism: Epsilonema sp. ZAB3_2; assembly: GCA_030247985.1. NCBI lineage: Eukaryota > Metazoa > Nematoda > Chromadorea > Desmodorida > Epsilonematidae > Epsilonema > Epsilonema sp. ZAB3_2. Next base: position 16,410 of record JASAMW010007129.1, read on the forward strand.
CGGAGATTTGCAGCGTGCTCAACGACGAACTGATAGACGAAGCGAAAAAGCGCGGAACCCGCTAGGACGACACGCACGGATGATATGCATGCAGTAGGGTAGCAGTGGGGTGAAACCGGCATCTTTCAGTCAAGCAGGCTGAAAATAAACAAATTTTGCAACAAAAAGCGCTACTACGTTTGTGCAGCGCTATATATCACCTCACCCATTAGTTTGTATCAAATTTTGCTAGAAAATCGAAGGTGTCGGATGTTTCTCCTATCCGGATTTACCCCATTGCACCCTTTATATATCGCACTGCGTAGAATGAATTACATACACTTTTCTAAGGGACGCATGAGAAAAAACGAATTACCGTAGAGTATGTACAGTAGGTGTGCGTGTGGTTGCATAGACGGAAGTGTAAGCTGCCATTTTTGCTGTGCAAATGCAACGCACAGACTTATGAGAAAGTTGAGTCGACTGTTCATATATAAACGAGTGCACGCACACAACATTACTGGATAGGATGTCATGTGTGGTATGGCAATTTATGTGTTCTTTTTTCGGTTATTTATGAATGAACTCTAGGACTTTATGTGGGATAGGTAGGTAAGTACAGTCAAGAGTTCTTGGTACAGTGCGCTGAAATACGTATTCTCTCGTACAAGTCAAGTCAGTAAAAAATTTTGGACTGTCTGCTTTGTTGCTTTGGAAAGAATTTGGGCTGAATTTGCAGCCTAGACAAAGACATTGTCTTACTGTGGCAGAAATTTCAGTGCAAACTTTGTACAAATCGGTTACCTGAATCAAGATCGGAATTTTGCGTAAAATTAGTAGTATTTCACGTAAATTTTCACGTTTACACGTGAGTGGGCGGGACTTTTCTTTGATCTTTTCAATTTTATTTAGAAAAAATAATCATTTTGATTTTTGAAAGCAGCTGTTCGGTTCTTCCTGCCTTTTTCAGATTCCCAAAAATGTCCAATTCGACCATTTCCGTCGCTGGCCAATTACAAGCGTCGCTTCCCGTCGCCAGCCAATCACAATCCGAAGCCGGACAGTCGCCCTCACCCGGAGACGACGGCTATTTAACCCCTTCCGAAGATCGCGACAACTTCGGCGACGGTCGAGCTCAAAATTCCGTCCAGACCAAGCTAGAAAATAATGCTCAACAAGAAAAAGGCGATCTCAAAACTGGCTCCAATTCAGATCACAGGCGAAGATCGATGTCTGAGTCAGGCGAAGATGAGATAACCCCGAAGAAGAATACGACACCGTCAACAACAAGGACGATGACCATAGAATCTTCTCAGAGTGAAAACGAGCTTACCAAGAGCTGTGCAAACGAGAGCAGTCCATCCATAGAAGAGGACCCATCCAAATTACTGAATCCAGACAGAATTAGTCTGGGTTCGAACAGTAATTTTGTAGAATTCGGACTGAGTCAAAGTCCCAGCGAGGCATCTTGCCTCAGTCGTAACCTTATCGATTTTTCTACCACGCTAGGCGGTCCCATGGGGACAGGTGGTGTTGGCCCGGTGCCAAGAAGCCCCGTGGACAAGGAGCAAGGCGCTGCTATCGGAACCGCCGGTTGTCAGATGTGCGAAAATTACGAGGTCCGACTGCAACAGTCACAGGAAACTGAGCGCAAGATGCGGGCCGAGTTAACCTCTGCCCAACATCTGGCCGACCGCTATCGGACGGAGTTAAGCGGCGAGCGCATCTACCGCACGGAATTGGAGGCGAAAATCAAGGAGATCAGCGCGGAATTCGGCGGAAAACTCGAAGGGTTAAGCTCGGTTTTGGAGGCGGCGGAAACTGCGTTAAAGAGCGCGGAAGACGCATCGCAAACCAAGGAACAAGAGCTGGAGGAGGCGTTTCGTTCGCTGGTGAAAGACAAGGATTTGGACAGGAAGGAGGTGGAACGACTGCGAAAACAGTACGGGAAACTGCTGGGCAAACACAGGCAACAGGCTGAGGCGATGCAGGTAGAGGCGATCGAGTTTCCTCAAACTGTGGAAGAACTACAGGAACTGTGCCTGCGACTACGGGAGGAGTTAATCGAGGCCCGCCTTGCTAAAGATCACCAGGAGGAGGCGTTAAAGAGCGACATACTCTTTCTCAAGGAACAGGTAAGGAAGGAAAACGAGGGTTGATTCACATAGAAGATAGAAGTACGTTTTGAATGCTTGGGGATGGATGGAGCGTATATTGGAAAAGGCATTCAAAGCATAATGACATATTGCTGCATATTGCTGCATTGACTTGGTTGGAAATGTGCTAATGTTTCAAATCTTCTTTTTACTTTCGCTGCGTGTTACTATTGCCGATCAGATGGTGCAGAGTCAGAATTATCCACTTGAAAATTTTTGTTTTACTGTACAATCGAAAAAGTTTGCGCCACATTGTACTGAAACTTTTAGCTGCAATGTTTCGATTTGTAATTCAACAATTGGCCTGAGATGGTTTTTTTATGAGCTTTCATCTTTCTTATTCAAGCGCTTGGCCTGCATTCACGTTCTTGTTTTCATTGCGTATACGTACGCACACATGTGTTTTTGGGTCATATTTCTGTTTTCCAGCTAGCATCACGCTAGCTTGTTTTGGGTATTCCACAGGCATGCATGTTTACTTCCCAGCTACTAAACCAGCTTTTACGGCTAGCTAATCGTTGCATAAGCCTAGTGTATGTATGTACTGCGCAGCCTACATTTTTCAGTAATAAAATAAATTGCCTACTTTGAATATTGTGGGCTGTCTCTTCGTAGAATAATACAGAATACACTGACATTTAGTGTATTCACGTGTTTTTCAGCTGAAAGGGGCGGAAGAAAGTCGGGAGCAGCTAGAGGAAGGTTTAATGGAGGAGATCAACGGTTTGCGCACAGAGCTGGGCATCGCTCAAAGCCAGTTATCCGAAAACCAGCGCAAAATACGGCGCGCGGAAGAATTGGAAATGCAAATGACTGAGTACCAGACGACGATCGGTGATTTAGAGCTGAAACTCGCCAGCTTAAGCACGGAGCGGGGCGAAGTGGACTTTAAAGGGGGGATCTGGCGGGAAATTAGTACGGGAAGGGCAAATTTCATATTTTGACTTTTGAGGGGCCTATCCGATGTAAAATTCCATCCTCTTTTGATCTAACCCCTTGTTTTGGAGTCAATTTTGCCTCTGTGAAGCGGCGCCCCAGTTAGGTAGGGTATTTGGCAACACTTTGGAACACTTTGGCCTATTTCGAGCTTTCCAACTGGGGCTTCGCTTCACAGAGGCAAAATCGGCTCCAAAACATGGGATTAGATCGAAAGAGGATGCAATTTTACATAGGTAGGTGCTTTCAAATGTTAGAAATTCGAAAATTTGCCTCCATACCAATTTTCCCGCCAGAGCCCCCCTTTAGGCTGACGGAATACAAGAAGAAAACGGTCGCCCTGCAGCAGGAGCTGGATAATAGCGAGGCCGTGCAGCGCGATTTCGTGAAGCTGAGTCAACATTTGCAAATCGAGCTGGAGAAAATACGGCAAGCGGAGCAGGAGGTGCGATGGCAAGACGCGGAGGACGTTGCTGCCTGCAATTCCTGCGGATTAGCTTTCGGACTTAACCCATCGAGTGCCGGCGGCGGTGGGCAGAACGAACAGAAGGGGTTAAGCAGCAGGGGAGGAGTTAAGATGAACTGTAGGCATTGTGGGAGGATTTTCTGCGCTGAATGCCTACCGAAAAGCGTGCCGTCCGGCCCCAGACGACGACCGGCGAAAGTGTGCGATATGTGCCACACGCTACTGGTACGCGATACGGCGCCGTACTTTGCGCAACAAGTGCCGAATAATCATTCCTGAGAGAAACGAATAGATTTGGGTGAAATACAAAATCAAAATGTGTCAAATAAGATGATAGGGTACTGTGGGGTAAACCCGATCAAGGATGGGGAAAATCAGGCCACCCTAAGTTTCAGGGCTGCATGTCTCAGCAACCTTCTCCTTCAAAGGAGCTATTGGTTCATCATTGTTGAAACAGCAAATTCAGAGGAGCTAAGGTGGCCGTGTTTACCCCACAGTACCATACTTGACACTCTTCACTGCGTACACTTTATGAGACATTTGGATTGGAGTACTTAGGCTCCAAGCTAATTTTCCACTGTATGTACGTTGGCTCTAAATGAAATGGTATTTTTAGTTGGTGGATGCCGGATGGATGGTAGCTCGAGGTATGTGAGGTGTATATTTTGGCAGTTCGGTATGTACAATATGTGTGCGTTGGGTGTGCAATTTATTTGGACTTCTGAGTGAGTGATGAATGAACAGAGAAAACGGATACTAAGAGGAGATTAGGGGTGGCTTTCTTCTGTGATTCTTCTATTTTACTTCTGATGCTGTACCTACGTAGTTGAAAGCGGATTTTTTGCGAACCTTACTGTAAATAATATTGGCCTGTGCCCTATTCTATAAGGGATGATTTCAATGTATTTTTCCCAGTTTTTTGTGTTGTGTATATTTTGTCAGCTGAAAGGATTATGTGTGGTGTCATAGCTGCTAACAAGGATTCTGGTTTTTTGCTATTCTTCCTGTATGCTGTAATATTCGCGTGCAGTATTCGTCACTGTGGTTTGTGATATTTTTCCTGGGTTTCGGTAGGCCATGTCACGGTTTTTTCTTACCACCATGATTTGTATGCATCATCAAAACCGCACAATTAGGGGCTTGATTGTTTCGTTAAAAGGCAAAATTGATAATGAAAATATTGCTTTCTTGCTGCTGTGCTGGAAAAGTAAAATATTATAACGATTTGATTGGGCTGTATGCTTGCTTGATAGCTGTCGTAAATACGGCCGCATGTACCGTATTTTCTTCCTTGTTTGCACAGTGCTTTGTACATGTATGGAAGTTGTCTTATTTGTTTGCCCAGACAGAAAGGTCAGCTCGGTCAAATATTCCAAGAAAGAAGGTTCCTGGGAACAATGGCTTCTGGAGACAACGTTCCATGGTATGTTTTTATGTTAGAGTTGTGTGTGTGTGTGTGTGTGTGACATGGACATTGGACATGCTACGTTCATGCCGATAAAGCCAAATAGCTCATTTGAAAGGGGAGAGTTCAAGGAGTCGATTGATATGTTCGTGTTTGTCTCAGTGGCTCCATTGCTTTGCTGAGATAGGCAGTCCTGAAAGTTAGTTGGCCGGATTTTACCATGGCCGAGTTTACCCCAAATGTAACCTACTGAGTTTTGTTTTCCAGGGTTGAAAAGTACCGACCCTTGAAACTGCAGGATATTGTGGGCAACGAGGACACTATTAGTCGACTACAAGTCTTTGCAAAGGAAGGAAATGTGCCCAATCTTATCATTTCGGTAAAGAAAAATGTCAGTCTGTATGTAGATATCTGTGACTGGCCAACTTTCCTTTATGGCGTACTTTAGTACTGAATATATTTCAGGGTCCCCCCGGCATTGGTAAAACTACCAGCATTCTCTGTCTCGCTCGCGAACTTTTGGGCGAGAAATTCAAACGGGATGTTGGTTACAAGGAGCTGAACGCCTCCAACGACCGGTAAGAGAATCGAACTCATCTCTTTCCACTCTTGGCGGCGCCCAGACCACTATGCCATCTGCACAGATGGGCACTTTTCCCAACCGATACACTTGTGAAAAGCATTCCACCTTTCTTATCAACCCAGAGAGAGGAATCGAACCCTCCCCTTTTCTCTCTGGGGCGGCGCGTTAGACCACTGAGCCATCGGCTCAATCCTCTCAAAAGGAGCAAAGGCCATACTTTACCTTGCAGGGGCATCGACGTGGTTCGTAATCAGATCAAGGATTTCGCCAAGTCTCAAGTCACACTGCCCAAGGGGCGCCACAAGATTATTATTTTGGACGAGGCTGACAGTATGACAGAGGGTGCGCAACAGGCGCTTAGGAGAACGATGGAAATCTACAGTAGGACTACGCGCTTCGCTCTGGCCTGTAATCAGTCGGACAAGATTATTGGTAAGGCTTTTGGTTAAATTTTATAAGGCTTGTGGGGTAAAACCAGTTAACGCGGGAAATTTTGAAGCTCTATGCCATGCTCTAGTAATAGCCAGAAGCCGAATTGATTGAATTTATTGCTATTTTTGGTACACAGGCTAATTTTCAGATCTGGCCAATCAAACGAATTGGCCATGGCCAAACTAAACTTTGCCAGGCTTTGGCTGAGCAGAGCTTTGTGCGACCTATCTGTTATTCCTCATGCAAAAATAGGAACAATGAAACATCAAATTTACTAGAGATGGGCCGAGACTCTCGGTCATTTTTGGCGGTCTCGGTCTCGACTTTAGAATTTTCAAATTCTCGGTCTGGGTCTCGCAACTTTTCGGGCCTATTTTAGGCGAGACCGAGACTAGATTGAAATCGCGATTTCACAAGCATTTTCATGCATTTCCGCTGGGATTTTAGCTGCCTAGCATGAAAAAATTTCCCTTGCAGGGCGACTTTAGCCATGTAAAGTAGCAAATATAAGTCAACCGCCTATTCACCACTGTTTTTGTCATCATTATTTTCATAGAAAACGACCATTGAAAAAAATAAAAACGAAATGCCATAAGTTTTTATACCAATACTTAGTCTCGGTCTCGATCTCGGTCTCGGTCTTGGCAAAATTCCCTAATCTCGGTCTTGGTCTCGGTCTCGGAAAAAATTCTAAGTCTCGATCTCGGTCTCGTTTTCAGCAACAATCCAGTCTCGGCCCATCTCTAGTTTTGGCTTTCGTACGTATCGATATACGTTTCAGTTGTTACATAGGCTACACATCTCTCGTTGTTTTCTATATAAGTAGGTAGGCCTATGTATACCGTATTTTTGGGTGTATATCCCCCCATTGGAGACCCCCCCCCCCCCCCCCCCCCCAGTGTATAACCCCCCATTGGCAAAACATAAATTTTGCCCAGTGTATATCCCCCCAGGTGTATAACCCCCCCATGTACTGGAAGGTACCTAGCCTACCTATGTAAGCTGGTCATAAGCTAGCTATAGCCACTCCTACACCAAGCTACTATGCCTATAAGCTTAGCTGAGCATGTCATGTACTAGAATAACCCTGTTTTGACCGCGATTATGCCCTAAAACACATACTTTTGACCTCAAAAACATGCCTCTACACACCTCTCAAAAACATAAATTTTGCCCAGTGTATATCCCCCCCATTGTATATCCCCCCAGTGTATAACCCCCCATCAGACCTCTCGATTTTTGTGTAGCCCCATGGGGCTATACACCCAAAAATACGGTAATGCATCACTAAAAGACTAGGAGTTGACCATCAACCAACCACTGAATGAATAGCAGCAGTAATCCATCATTCACCGCCTTTTTCATAAGCATTCTCATGTAATATCATCTCCCTTCCCTACTGCCACAACCATCCTACATGCCTTTTTCATTCACATGACTCTGCTTCACATCAAATTGCAAGAATTCTTCTTCCGCTTTGTGCTCCAATCTTTCTTCCTGCTGATCGCTTTGCTCCCCAACGTGCTTCTCTCGATGTTTTAACAACGGGCCTAAAGGCGTTGGCGCCCCAACAGCGGCTGTTGTTGCCAAAACAACGTGCTCCACAACGTGCTCCAGCCATAACAACCGTTCCAGCAAACAGGAAACACAGGCAGAGCAAAAACAGACCCTTCATGGTTCAGTAGGTTTCGATGATGGACTCCTGTATGTAGTTTCGAGATGCTGCGATATCGGAATCGATCTTGTCGATCTGTCAAAATCGAATTTCTAAAATTTGGAAATCTCGATTCGTCGACTTTTTTGAAAACGGTAGTGTCGGATCGGATTTTCGTCAATGATATCGCGGCATCTCAAAATTAGCAGCTGTAACTAGACAAAACGACTGAAGTCAATCAAGCAACTGGTTGATTGGTCTGAAATTGCGTTGGTTTGTTAGGTACTGTAGGTAGATAGATCGGGTGAGTGGCAAAGCCAAGCTCAGCAAGTTTCACCAAGAGTTGTCTGTGTAACCCTGACATAATCGAGCAACAATATTCCACTCACACACGCCTCCCACTACTATACTCAGACAGTCCTTTTTATTAAGGGTATTACATACACGAAGAAGTATACAAACGTACGTACGTAGATTACTGTACTAACCCAAGGCACCACCAGTATTACACGCCACGCAAAGCAAAACAATGCTTCTGCTGCTTTTATGCATAGGTCTAAACAGAAGCACGGGTTCGTTTTGGAGAAAATCGTCAATTACATACCTACACGTTCGCACAGCTTTTATGGACGCAACGATACGCCGACGCATAATCCATCTCTAGCTCTGCCGATCGGTCGTTGGACTGAAATGAAGCAAACAAATTGGTCATTTTTGGCGGTCTCGGTCTCGGTCTCGACTTCAGAATTTTCAAATTCTCGGTCTCGGTCTCGCAACTTTTAGGGCCTATTTTAGGCGAGACCGAGACTACATTGAAATCGTGATTTCACAAGCAATTTCATGCATTTCCGCTGAGATTTTAGCTTCCTATCATGAAAAAATTTCTCCTGCAGGGCAACTTTAGCCATTTAAAGTAACAAATAGAAGTCAACCACCTATTCACCACTGTTTTTGCCATTATTATTTTTATCGAAAACGACCATCGGAAAAAATGAAAGCGAAATGCCATAAGTTTTTATACCAATATGTAGTCTCGATCTCGGTCTCGGCAAAATTCCCTAATCTCGGTCTCGGAAAAAATTCTAAGTCTCGGTCTCGATCTCGTTTTCCGTAACAATCCAATCTCGGCCCATCTCTAAAATTTACGAGTTCGTGCATCGTCATTCGTCGCCCATTGGGTGAACTGGTGAGTTTGATGTATCAAATTTATTGCATTTTCAGAGCCTATTCAATCCCGCTGCGCAATCCTCAGGTATTCCCGTTTGTCGGACGCTCAAATTCTTGCCCGCCTTCTGGACGTGTGTGAGCAAGAGAAGGTGCAGTACACAGACGAAGGCCTAGAAGCCATCATATTCACTGCTCAGGGAGACATGCGACAGGTAGGGTACTGTGGGGTAAACCCGGCCATGGGAAAATCCGGCCACCTAAGTTTCAGGGCTGCATTTATACAGTAGTGACGTAACTCTTCTATTACTACAGTAGTTGATTGCAGCAAACATAGTAGGGAACTGTGGGGGTAAACCTGGCCATGGGAAAATTCGGCCACCAAATCTTCAGGGCTGCATTTCTCAGCGACCAATGGACCGATTGAGGCAAATTATGTCAATCGATTTCTTGAACTCTCCTCTTTCAAATGAGCTATGTGGTTCATCATTTGCTGCAACCAGCAGGTTCACAGGAGTTTAGGTGGCCGGGTTTACCCCACCCTACGCATTGACGCTGTAGCTCGGTTCCAGGCGCTGAGTTCGTGTTGATGGCAGGTTCGAATCTCACTCTGTATGTTGCGTTATGATTTTTGTAGGCGCTGAACAATATGCAGTCAACAGTGGCTGGATTCGGCTTGGTAAACCCGGATAATGTTTTCAAGGTGAGCATTCGATATTGGTGAAACCGTAAAATTGATGTTTCACGATTTTTTTAATGATAAAAGACGTCGTAGGTTATTGTGGGGTAAACCTGATCCGTTTTATTGTTGGTGGGTAAACCCGGTCCCCACGTGGAAAGAATAATCTTTCAGTACAGATGGTCGGTTTTACCCCACAGTACTCTAACTTTGGGCGAACTGAGTAGTTTGATGTTTTACCTAAGTTTCATCAGTTGACCAGCTTTGAAATGAAATTACTGGTGTGTTCTCTTTTTTCATACAAAAGTGAACAATTTTTTTTGGAGGCATGCGTATGAACGCGTGCCTTATCGAGAAATTCGATTTTGCGTTGGTTAGGTATAGATATTTGTTAGTTTTGGGCACACTTCTACGTATACGGTTGACTGGTAACTTCTATGGACCAGTTGACAAATCGGCTCCTAAACATGGATTGAATAGATTATAGTCTGGCCATAGATAGTTCGCTATGGGATTCAAGTCGTCCTATGTAGTTTGCAGGAGTACACAAGCATGGAAAGAAATCCACATTTGTGAATCTATTTTACGCAACGCGCCTTGAATGCCATGGCTAATTCTTACTGGTCAGACTTAGATATGTACCTACTCTCGCCTACTTTTGAGGTGAACTCGTAGCTTTGATGTTTCACTTTTCAGGTATGTGACGAGCCGCATCCTATGCTGGTGACTGATATGCTCCTAGCGTGCGCCAAGGCGGATCTGACCGAAGCCTACAAATACCTGCACTATCTCTGGAAAATGGGATACTCTCCCGAGGATATTATCGGCATGATTATCCGAATTTGCAAGACGCACAAAGATCTACCCGAGCATCTCAAGCTGGAATATATCAAGGTAGGATACTTGTGGGGTAAACCCGGCCATCTATTGCTTTCATGAACTTGCTGTTTCAACAAATGATGAACCCAATAGCTAATTTTAAAGAGGAGAGTTCAAGGAATCGATTGCTATTGTATTGTCTCAATCGGTCCATTGTTGCTGAGATATGCAGCCCTGAAACTTAGGTGGCCGGATTTTCCCACGGCCGGGTTTACCCCATAGTACTACATATTTCCATTTTTGCTTATCGTGTCGTGAGTACTGAGTGGTACAGTACGGGGTAATTTGGACCAGTTTTGTGCCCTTCGAAACGGTGATAAAAAGCTGTGCTAATGGCCCAACTACTACACTTTATATTTGGAAGAATTTGCAATCTATACCTTCGAGAGGACTTGGTCAATACGATTGGAAGGGTAGGAGGATGGTGCGGGGTAATTTGGGCCACCCCCTCCCCGGCTAGTAATCTTCGCTTGAAACGGTCGATCATTTTGGAACCAATTGCACTCGTTTTGCGCCTTCCAACTAAAGGACGATGAGGCCCGAATTACCTCCTATACCCCCGGATTACCCGCTACCCCGAATTATCCCCTCCCTATCCCCACACTGCCATTTTCCCCGAATTACCCCCTATTCCCGCACTGTCGTTTTCCCCGAATTACCCCCTATTTCCGCACTGTCATTTCCCCCAATAACCCCAACCCCGAATTACCCCCTATTCCGCACTGTCATTTTCAAGCCGGTGACGGTATTTCAGGAAATTGCGGTGACCCATATGCGAATCGTGGAAGGTGTTGATTCTTTGCTTCACCTGTCCGGTTTGATAGCGCGACTATGCAAGAAAGTGATACCGGATGACAAGACAGAAGCAAGCATATGATGGGTTGAAGCTGTGTTTTAAAGTTTTGTTGCCTGTTCGTTTCTTGTTATAGCTGTTGCCTTTACTGTTACGTATCTCTCATCTCATCCGAAAACAAAGTGTTTGTTCTTCAAAGCACATATCACAGCAACCGAAAGAGCACAATAAAACTACGTACGGACTGACTTGCTTTAGCTCCCTACTTAGCTTTTTGTCTTCTCCTAACAAGCTTACTGTTAGTAGCTGAAATGTTAGAAATCTTCTCTACAGTACTTCCATTATTCACTGCGCTAGGACTAGTAGACTCACCGCAGCTATTGTATTCAGTTCGATTATAATCACTACTGTAATCGCAATCACACAGTATTCGTTTCGCACCCACAAGCATAAGGCACAGCCAGTAAAATTGAACCGAGAATATCACAATGCAGGTTCCGCTGCAATAAAAGGGAATCGATAAGGGTGCATGCCACCAGTGTTCCAATTTGGCGTAAATTGCATAGCAGTAAAACATCAACGGGAATAGAAGAATACGACAGCAGAAGAATGTCGCAATCATCACCAAGCCATTGAGTGTGTACAGTCGGCTTCGTTTCATGTGCAACTAAAAATTATGCATTCTTGGTACCATGTGCTTTAAAACTCGTAATTGTAATTGTTTGTGCGTTACCTCGCTAAGTACAGCCCGTAGCATGACAAAAGGAGTGCTGCATTCGGTCAGAAAGAAACAGCCGATAAAGAAATCGCCCTTGCCATTTCGATACCACTGAAAAACCAAGAATGCATAACAAAATTCGTCAACCCTCAAACCTCGCTGCTGGCCCTACTATTCGCTACTTGCGCAAAAAATTATGGGTTGTCGCGAGCTGGCCCATCTGTTTTTCGGCGCGTTTTTGATCGCTGCTAGCGAAGTCCCAGAAAAAAAGCGTACTGCAGCACAGAGATGAACTCAGCACTACCCATAATTCTTAGCGTAAGTAGCGAATAGCGCTCGAGCAAAGAAGCTACTGTATCTTATCAAGAATTCATAAGAAATTTCTTTCTCACCGCTACGGCAGGAAACGTGAAGATCATCAACCCCAGATGGTGCAGTAAGGTCAGAGCTCGTTCTCTGACCAAATTTCGAATCAATCTCAGATGACCATATTTCCAAGCAATAGCCCGATTTTTCACTGCGTATACGTACCAAATGCACCAGATATCATAAATACCGTAGCCCACAGCTGCCCATGAGTAGAAAGATGCAAGCCAGTTGCTGAAAAACAAAATATTTGCACTCAAAATACGAATACCGAACACGTCAGTATTACCAATAATTTATAAAAAGTGTCATTACCGCGCGTAGATCACATCCCAATAGGTTGTGCCGATAATTCGAATGCCCAGGGACACAGCAACAACACCCTGTATAGCGGAGACGGACCTGGAAAATGAAACACCCTGTAGAAATAAATAAAAAATGGGTCCACTAAAACATCGCAAATTCACACACCAAATGCGTAGCGTACTATTTGCCATATTCTTCTCCCTCTCCGCTGCTTAACCCATCCTCTATTTTGATAGTTCCACCGAGCAAAATTCTACCTAAGGCGACAAAAATGCGATCACGATAGTATCGCAATCGTATTTTTTCTATCAATTTCCCGATGCCGTTACACTGTCGATTTTGTCGACGGGGGTCGCATTTTGCCCGGTGCGACCATCAAAATAGAGGATGGGTTAACTCACTTGTTGCTTATTTCCAGTATACTGTGTCTAGCTCGATCCTTCAGTGTCGTCAGCTTCAACACCGCAGCAATCCAGTAGAACAAGAACAGATAACAGCAGAAGCTGAGCAAGATTAGGCTGAGTTCGCTATATGACTCGAATTCGTCAATTTCCATACTGATGGCAGGCAGGTATTTGAATCGAAAAAAAACAGCGGCACAATTACTCGAATCAAGCCATGTCACCTGAAGTGAAAGCACAGCACAGCACATTTGCAGTCCTGTTTTACATGACTTTCCAATGAAAAGATAGCTTTCAACGCTAGCCAATATTGATTAGCTTTCTGGCAGAAAACAAAAGAAGCATGCATGCATGTGGCAAGTCTTTATTCAACACATGAAACACATACTGTATTGCATACATGAAACACATACTGTATTGTATATGTACATACGTAAACATAAACGACCTATAAGACACGTCTTTAAAACTGCGAGAAGTCAAATCTCAAACAAGCAACCCACGACATGTACATACTTTTCGTTGCAAACTACCCATCACTATCGAAACAGTGAAGACCTCGATTTTTGCCGTTTCACCACCGGCACATCACTACTTTTATTTCCATCCCTTTTATTATTATTCCCCATCCAAGTGGGCAGCTTTCTCTTGTTTCCTTCTTCTTCTTTGGTAGAAGTTGCAGAACTTGCAGAAGTAGTGGTGTCAACTTCAACTCGCCCTTTTCTTGTCTCACTACCGTATTCGTATTCCAAAATTGCGAGCGCAATTCTCAGCTGATCGAAGCTCCATGCATTAGGCGAGTCGGCTAAGGTTTCTTTTATCGGAGAAAGACGCGAGATCACTGAACAAGTGCAACAAAATTACTGCATTGCATGTGAAACGTCAAAGTTGTAAGTTCACCTACAAAAGCATTGCTTTACAACGACTTCTCATTCTCATAAAGACAGAGATACAAGAACCTAAGAATGCATCGTGAAACACCGAACATGAAACATCAAACTCGTAAGTTGATCCAAACTACGTACAATACATACCATTTTGCAGCGACGATTGTACAGTGTTCAACAGTTCAGCAATCCACTCTTTGTCTAAGCCGACAGCACCCAGGCATATTGGTAGACCCAAAAGTGCAGCTTGAGCGAGATGTGAACAGATTGTGGATTCACTCAAGATTCTTCTGTTGGCGATTTCGGTCTAAAATTGAGCAAAAACAACCAAATACCCAAAGTGGCTTGACTAGCAAAACTACCCCGATACCTTGGATAACAGAATATTCGCTATTTGCGCTAACAATTATGGCTGGTCGGGACCTGACCCAGTGACCCCTCAGTATTTCAGTGCGTTTTTTATCGGTACGGTACCGATCAAAAACACACTAAAAAAACACTGAAAACAGAGGGGATCAGCTGGCAACCAGTCTATCACTTGCTTGCTCACCACATTCTTGCATGGTCCCAATGACAAACGATAGGTTTCAAGCACGGTTCCAGATAGGCGGTCAAGGTTCTTCTTGCATCTTTCCGGCAACTAAAAAGTGCCCAATTTATAAAATTCTATAACTTGACAAACTAGCATTACATCCTCTTAGCAACTTGGTAATGACAAAGCCATCAAAATGCATCTTCCTATCTGGGTAACTTGGGGCAATTTCCGCCAAATGAAACTCAACAAGCATTTATTACTTTTGCAAGCTCCCACACCTGACACCTCTACAAGTCTCCAGAATTACCCCAAATTACCCCACGAATCTTGGCATCCTTTACCCCATAAAACAAGCCCAAAGTCTCACCTTTTCCACATTATCCCCCATTTTCTCTGCCTCCTTTTCGTTCGCCTCTGCATCCAGTTGTAGAATACCCGGGTAGAGTTCTTCGCAGGCTTTTCTAATCACCGCAAGCATTTCCCGCCCGAATTGTCCCGCCCTTCCCTCGTGCCACTGTTCCAGCTTCATCAGGGCATCCATGCTCGAGGGACGCACCGCCGCCAATTGCTCCAGCATACGGTTCGAAGCGACCTGTACACAAATAAATAGCAAAAGGAAATAATGAAACATCATCTTCACGGGTTGGCCAAAAGAGTAGTTTCACAAGTGCACACATCGCTCCAGCATACGGTTCGAAGCGACCTGTGCACAAGTAAATAGCAAGAGGAAATTACGAAACATCATCTCTACGGTAACGCAGGACATGATGGAATAGTCAGCGCGGGTGTACTCTATTAAAATGCGATGTCAGGTAGTATTGAGAATTGCGCGGACAGGGGGGTAATTTTCAGTTTTTTGCTGATGACGTGAGCTGATAGCCCAACTGATTTTACGTATTTTACAAAAAGACCGGGTCGAAAATTCCCACCCAATCCTGAGATATAAGGCCTCAAAGTTGACCACAATTTGACCTTAATTTTTCACTTTTTCACACAAAAATGGGGGTAAATAGCCCCACAGTGGGGCTTTGGGGCTATAGATTTGCACACACATAGACCCTATGGGGGTACATGTTCAGACAAATTTTGAGCCCTCTAGCCCTCTTGGTTCAGGAGTTAAAGCTGTTTTTGCTGAAAATCCGAAAATTACAATTTTTTCATAATTTTCAAAATTGTGAGAGAGTTAGTCCGTGTGCCCGCTGTTTTATTTCTGAATCTTGTAGAGCAGAAAATTTGCTACAAGATAGGCTACATTTGAAAAGAAAGTCACCTATGGGAAATTTTCACAGCAAGGCCTCAAAGAGTGGCAAGTAAGGGTATTAAGAGTGTGCGTTTTCCCCATTTTTCAAGCTAACTCAACAATATCACGGATACTCTCTCCTCAAAAGTAGCCTATCTTATGTAAAATTTGATGAAGATTTAGAAAAAAGTATTTTTGCCCCCAAAAAAGTTAACCCCTAGCATATAATCTTACAAAAGATCTAATTGTTTGACAATTTTTGAACATTTTTGGGGTAGGGTTAACTTTTTTGGGGGTAAAAATATTTTTTTCTTAATCTTCATCAAATTTTACATAAGATAGGCTACTTTTGAGGAGAGAGTTTCCGTGATATTGTTGAGTTAGCTTGAAAAATGGGGAAAACGCACACTCTTAAAACCCTTACTCGCCACTCTTTGAGGCCTTGCTGTGAAAATTTCCCATGGGTGACTTTCTTTTCAAATGTAGCCTATCTTGTAGCAAATTTTCTGTTCTACAAGATTCAGAAATAAAACAGCGGGCACACGGACTAACTCTCTCAAAATTTTGAAAATTATGAAAAAATTGCAATTTTCGGATTTTCAGCAAAAACAGCTTTAACTCCTGAACCAAGAGGGCTAGAGGGCTCAAAATTTGTCTGAACATGTACCCCCATAGGGTCTATGTGTGTGCAAATCTATAGCCCCAAAGCCCCACTGTGGGGCTATTTACCCCCATTTTAGGGTGAAAAAGTGAAAAATTAAGGTCAAATTGTGGTCAACTTTGAGGCCTTATATCTCAGGACTGGGTGGGAATTTTCGACCCGGTCTTTTTGTAAAATACGTAAAATCAGTTGGGCTATCAGCTCACGTCATCAGCAGAAAACTGAAAATTACCCCCCTGTCCGCGGTACTGTACAGCAATACTGAATCCTTCCAGACATCGCGTTTTAAGACATAAGAGCACAAGAGAATCATCTCTACGGGTTAGCCAAAAAAGTAGTACCACAAATGCATATGAAGCTTGGGAAGAATATTTTGTCTACACAGTAAGAAGGAAAGAGGCAGTACCCCCTATTTTCGGGTTTTTCAAATCCTCCAATGTAGATTGGCCTATTTTTCGGATTTTACGAAAATACGGTACAATGCCTCCACGTTTCTTTTCAATGTGCAGACCATTCTTCCCTATACAATTATTGATTTTTGGTATCACTCACTAGACAACCCTGAATCCTGTCTTACCACGTAGGGCGGAATATTTCTTTCGCTCGCCAATTTGTCCCGCACGTCCTTCAACTCCTTATGCAGTGCAACCTACATAAAAATAAAAAAATCCAGTCCTGCGATTCGAACCCGGGGGTGGACGGACCCGCCCGCTAACCACTCGGCTACCGGCTCACCTCTGCCTTTTTCCGTGCGCTGGCTATCTCCGTCTCTTTCGCCACTTGTGGTTTTCCAACGATGCCAAGATCTTCCAAAGATTCGTACGTGCGAAGTCGTACAGTGCCTAGCAGCCTTAAAAATCGAATTCAAAAAGGATGAGGTCCCATCTAGAAAGCGAAACGTGCAGGGTACTATGGGGTAAACCCAGGTATCCGGGTTTACCCCACAGAACCCTATTTAGTAGCGCTTTTTTCTTTCAAAGCTAGTTTTAATTTTGCATTCGTCTTATTTATATTTTCCTAGAGGCTGATTTCTGACAGCTCACTGGAAAGCGACAGAACGCAAAGAAACTTATAAGCCAGTTGAAACATTAGCTCATTTCCCTGCGTATCTGTGTGCACACTTTGCACTCAAAACGATGACAAATGAAGAAAAAGGAGCTCACTTTTTCGGACCGTTGCTCTCCTGTTGCCCATTTCCACTATTAAACGCTGCCGCACTTCTAAAAATATACCGCAACCACATTACATTGCAAAACTTATGCAAAAATAAAATAAACCATAGCCTTGCACAAGAGAAACCTAATAAATATCATAACCAGGGTCGTCATGAGGTGATCCCCGGGTCATGACCAGCCGAAACATCAAAGTCACGAGTTCACCCAGGCTGCTCCCACAGCACAACAGCGAAGTAATTCGTCTAAGGGTGAACTCGTGAATTTGATGTTTCGGCTCGTCATGATGACGAGCAGGTCACTTCGCCAATCGCAACGCTAGTAGCGGATATAGAACCGCACAAACATAAACAGGGGTGGACCGAATTCTCCCGTGCTTCCCTCCTTCGTACTTGTGCTATAATCTGGCCAGTAAGGGACACTAAGGGCCAGTAAGGGCTGGCCAGTAAGGGCCAGTAAGGGCCAGTAAGGGCCCTTACTAAGGGCTGGCCAGTAAGGGCTGGCCAGTAAGGGCCACTATGGAATTCAAGGCGCGTTGCGTAAAACAGATTCCCAATTGTGCATTTTTCGTCCGTACTCGTGTACTCCATTGAGCAGAAGTACATGCGAACTACGCAGTACGACCTGAGTCCCATAGCCAACTCTGTCCGGCCAGACAATAGCTAGCTTAACCCTCTCAAGCCTGCAATGGGCAAATTTCTTCCATCCACTGAATGTCCACCGACGACAGTAAATTTCTCCTTTTCCAGTTCACTCATTTCCCTCGATGGACGCAATAGGAGCGAAGCAGCAGAAGCAGTGCGTTGGCATCCGGCCAAAAACTCTTCTCCTTTCTCGGTGACGTAAATTGTGAAAGTGCTGAATGAGCTCGCCCCACCTCGATGTGCAAATGATCGCTCCGCTAAGTAACCGGCTGACTTGAGCATTTGGCCTGAAGGAATAAATAGGTCAAAACGGCGAATGTTTCAAAAAGTTAATAAAAGATCGCCCGTTACAATCAAGGACAATAGCGCGCTACACACGTGGTGAGTAAACTCACGGGAAATTCCCCATAAGTATGTGATGAAGCATAGGCAGGCCGGTGAATTCACCGTGAGTTTGAACTCACCACGTAACACGTGAGGAAAATTTTTGCGCTTGGGAGCAAGTGAGAATGTTCTACATGAAAAATAAAACTCGAAGTTCAAACTCACCGTGAATTCACCGTGACTTTACTCGCCACGTGTGTAGCCCACTAATGTCAACCCATCCATCAGCGAGGCGGTAAAAAAAGTGAAATAACAGACATTTTCTGGTTACAACCGGCTGCAAATTTTACCGCTAAGACTACACAAGTCAGTGAAGACGCTTTTGGCCTGAAGAAAGACAAAGCGGCTAATGTTTCAAAAAATGAATAAAGGATCGCCCGTTACAAACAAGGACAATTCGAGACGGTGCAAAAAGTGAAATAATACCAGACATTTACGGTTGCATCCGGCTACAACGTGTACATTACGACTACACAGCTCAGAGGAAGACGCTTTTGGCCTGAAGAAAGAATGAAAAAAGAATTCTAGGGCAATATGGCTAATGTTTCAGAAAGTGAATAAAAGATCACCCATTAAACAATGATAACAATATCACGTCGTCCAACAGAAATAAACAGTCAAAAATATCAGATATTTCCGGTTACAGCCAGCTACAAAGTTTACGACTACGACTATAGTCTGGCCAGTAAGAGTTGACTATGGCATTCAAGGCGCGTTGCGTAAACTAGATTCACAATTGCGGATTTTTGTCCGAGCTTCGTGTACTTATATTCAGCAGAAGTACATGCAAACTACGCAGTACGACTTGAGTCCCATAGCCAACTCCCTCTGGTCAGACTATAGCACAAATCAGAGAAGGCGCTTACCTAGTATTTTCCACCATTTCTCTGATCTGTCTTTCCCAACCGAGTAGAATCTGTGACTCTTCAGCTCGTCTCTTAGCTTGCACTGCTACAAACCAGCAACAGTAAACAGCAAAGCCACGAGCTCACCCAGGTGCAGGTGCTCCCTTAGCACGACAACGAACTAATTCGTCGTTTCTGGGTGAACGCGTGACATTGATGTTTCAGCAGGTCATGCACCAGTCACGTCAAATTGGTTGGAAGCACACATTAGCGCGCTACACACGTGGTGAGTAAACTCACGGTGGTGAACTCACGGTGACGTTGAACTTCGGGTTTGGTTTTGCGTGTAGAGCATTCTCACTTGCTCCCACGCGCGAAATTTTTCTCACGTGTTCACAAGTGGTGAGTTTCAAACTCCCAGTGAATTCACCGGGCTCCCTATGCTTCATCACATACCTACACGGGGTATTCCCTGTGAGTTTACACACCACGTGTGTGACGCACTATGGATCTTTCTTACCGTTCCCCGTAGAAAACATACAGCAGCGTTCAGACCAAAATGGCCTTTGCACACCTGAAAGAAACTAGCAATATTCAATTCACATACATACAGGGTGTTCCACAAACCGATCAACAATACTACGGCACCTTTTTTACGTCGACTACGGTGCTTATGACTTGACAAGGGGTAACGGCAGCCTTTTCCCGTATGAATTCTTTGCATTACTGTATTACCAACCTCCGACACAACCGTAAGCAACTTTTCCGCTTCGGGGCCAAAATCACGTTGCTGTAAACTCGCACCGTATTCACCATTGCCGTATGCTGAGCCGCTGCCACCTGCCTTTCTTTGCGAACCGCACTTTGCCCATCTGAAATGAATCACATACGAATAATGCCGCTTTCACCAGAAGTCCATAAATCCGTACGTCCGTCCGTCAACCCGTATACGGTTGACGTGGGGTTGGGTTGACGGACGGACGGACACTTACGGGTTGACGAACGGACGGACATACGGATTTACGGATGTCTAGTGAACGCGGCATAAAAAAGCAAATTTCTGCAAACAAAAACTCCTACCTGCAGCTTTCCAGAACAGGGTATCATGGGGTAAGTCCGGCCGATTTTACTGGGGAACTAAACCCGATAATCTCCGAAGAAAGAACGGATTTCAGTACTAGGTGGCCGAGTTTACCCCTTGGCCGGGTTTACCACACAGTACCCTACCCTACACCCTACTCCCCCATTCGGAATTAACTAGGGTATCATGGGGTAAGCCCAGCCGGTTTTTTGGACTGGTGATGTAAACCCGATAATCTCCAAAGAATGAGCGGCCTCCGTACTAGGTGACCGGGTTTATCCCATGGTCGGGTCTACCCCACAGTACCATACACCCTCATTCTGCATGCATGCGTACCGTTGACAATTATCACAGCACTTTGCATTGCCCGAGCAGTCTTCTTCTTTGTCGTCATCATTCAAGTTTTCAGTACACGAAGAACCGGCAGTATCAAAATAGCGCAAAATGCACCTAGAAACAAATTCAATTCGAAATGTGTAAAGGTAGGCATACATTTCTTTTGTGGACAGATTGTATTCACTTCTAGAGTTACCATCCTGGGTGGTCGCAAGCTGACCCCGGGTCACGCCTAGCCGAAACATCAACGTCGCGAGTTCACCCAGGCTGCTCCCATAATACAGAAACGAAATGATTCGTCGTCCCTGGGTGTAGTCATGACTTTGATGTTTCGGCTGATCATAACCCCCTCGGATCACCTTGCGACCACCCTCAAGCAGAAAATTCTTACCGTCTTCTGCATCCGTCGCTCTGTAAATAAATCTTCATTTGCTCCATCATCGACATTTTGTGTTGCAAATGGGATTGGTTAGTGATATCCTTCAGGAAATGCCTACAAAAAATTTAAAGTTTGCCATTGTATGAGACAGGGGTGAGATCGATTCAGCAAGAAAAGGTTCGTAATGAAACGGGGGTGGGATCAATTCAGCAAGAAAAGGCTTATTCACATTGAAAGGAAAATGCGCTCGGCGTATGCCCGGCGTAATACACCGCTCTACTCTCACTTGTTCAGTACAAAGTCCGCAGCTGAAAAGAGCGCCGTGCATTTGCTAGGTTCGCCATCCCTACCAGCCCTTCCGATTTCCTGATAGTAGGACTCGATATCCTTTGGAGCTGGAAAAAGCACCATACATTTACATTCACAACATTCTGCTTTGATTTTGAAACTTTCCTTCTCGATTTGGAAATGAGGGGTCAGCACGTTCGCAATGGTAACCTGCGGTAAATCAGGTAATCAGGTCAGGTAAATGTACTACTTTGCTTATGGTACCTGTGGTAGGAAGTAATCAGGTAAATCTACCTTATCCTAGTGAATGTCCCAACTTACCCAATACCTGGTAAAACGACTGACCTGATTTTCCCCTGATTACCCTTCGCTTCACCAGTACCCATTTACCCCCGGTTACCCTACCCTACACGCAAGCATGAAATACCTCCGTTGTGAATCGCGTGACGTATGTCCGGCCAAGATTACCCTTCACCAGTACCGATTTACCCCAGATTACCCTTCGCTTCGCCATTACCAATTTACCCCCGGTTACCCTAGACGCACGCATGAAATACCTCCGTAGTGGATCACGTGACGTATGTCCGGCTTGTCGATGCCCATACCGAACGCGACGGTGGCGACAACCACGGCGACGCGGTCGGAACTGAAATCGCTGTGCGCTTTGCGTCTCGCAACGGCGCTCATACCCGCGTGATACGTGAGATTGCGCACTCCCAGGTCTAAAAAGTTATCTTATTGGTGCGCTTCAGACGTGAACTCCGAATTCGCTCCGAATTCGGAGCGCTGACTATGCTTCAACATGCAAAATCTCCACTCGCTCCGCTTTTTCAAACGTCCGTGTGAACAGACGAGTTTGAAATTTGGTCACGTGTGAGCAGTTGACGTTCGTTTCGGTTCAAAACGAAGTCTTTTCAAACTCGGAGCGAACTCGCTCGGAGCAAACTCGGAGCACGTCTGAAACGCACCACAATGAGTAAGTACCTTTTTCTTAGAAGTACGTGCTCTTAAAATTCCCAGATGGGGCTGCATTATTTCCTAACTGGTCCAACTTTCCCACGTTACCCTTTACCCCGTTCTCAGCACCTGTTGAGGTGTCATCCAAGGGTATCACGGGGTAAACTCGGCCAGTTTTACCGGTGAAGGAGGTAAACCAGGCCACCAAAAGTGTAAGCACAAAGACCGGTAGCCGGGTTTACCCCATGGCCGGATTTACTCCAAAGTACCCTACTTAACTTTTCTTGAAACAACAATGATTGTAGCTAACCTGACAAGACCTTCGACACTTCCTCAGTCTTGTTCCTTGTCGGACAGTACACGATGGTTGGACCACCGAACCCCGGAGGGGAGTCGTCCACAGATGACGTCATCAGTTCTTCGAAGTCAGTGGCGGGACGTTTCGTGCATTTGAGGCGGACGGAAAGGAAGAGATTCGGCCTAAAAAAAGACGAAAAAATAATCCTAGGGGGTCGTTATTATCCATAAGGGTACTATGGGGTAAATCCGGCCATGGGACAATCCGGCCACCCCTAAGTTTCAGGGCTGCATATCTCAGCGAATCGATTCCTTGAACTCACCTCTTTCAAATGAGCTAATCTGGTTCACTGTTTGCTGAAACAGCAAGTAAAAAAAGGACCTAAGCGGCCGGGCTTACCCCAAGTACCCTACTAATGACAATCGAGTGTGACCTGGCCAATCAACACTACTGCTAGGCTATCCACTACTTGCGTCATTAGGGGACCTTCCTAAAGTAACTAACTGAATGCATGTATTTGCAAGACCCAAAAAATAAACTGACAAAACGCCGATTGAGAAAAATGGACCGAAATGAATAGTGGGGCTATTCCTGCATTCGACCATGACGCAAGTAGTGGATAGGAGGTTTTCCAATCTTTCCTTACCTGTCAAACCCTGTACAAATCATAGCAGGATTCTTCAGTTCCAAATTCCGAACGATGTCATCCCTAACCGTTGGCGTAGCTGTGGCAGTCAGTGCCATTATTGGCACATTCGAGGGCAGTACAGAGCGCAGGGTATGCAGGTTACGGTAGGCAGTACGGAAATCATGACCCCATTGAGAGATGCAATGAGCTTCATCGATAGCTACCAGTACCAGATCTGATAAGGGATACAGAATTGGTATGTACTGTGGGTACCTTTGGACGAGCAAACTTTGCATCATCTTAACACATACCGCATCCTCCCGTTATTGTTGGCAACAAGTTGCAGAACTATTGTCACTGTTGTCAGCTTGTCATGCGGTACGTGTTAAGTTTGAGCGAAATTTACCCTTTAGGACAGTCAGAAATTACCCCATACTACCCGAAGAAACTTGGGTTATAAAACAGCGCTCTTTGATTCACAAAGGACGCTCCAAAGAATAGACTTATATGTCAAGAGTCAAGTAGACCGATAGTATAGGGTAACATGGGGTAAACCCGCCCCCCTAAGCAGTTCTCTGGAACCAATGGCTGAACCAAAACGAAATCACATGGCACAATATACGTGGTTAGGCCTTAGTTAAACGTGCCAATTACAACTCTACTGCTGAACATCTTTAGAGAGTTATGGCCAATTTTAGCTGTCGCTAAAACGCGATCCCTGGGGGTAAACCCGCCCACCTAAGATTTAGGCCATGTTCAGCCTGACCAAGCCATATTTTTATGGCTGGTTTTTTCAAGATGGAAGCCAAGTTTATTGCCAACGTCCAGTAATTGTAAAAATTCAAATTAACAATTTTCTTTCTGAAATGTGAAGG
Organism: Epsilonema sp. ZAB3_2; assembly: GCA_030247985.1. Lineage (NCBI taxonomy): Eukaryota > Metazoa > Nematoda > Chromadorea > Desmodorida > Epsilonematidae > Epsilonema > Epsilonema sp. ZAB3_2. The sequence goes on from JASAMW010007129.1 coordinate 40,537, forward strand.
GTATGAATGATACTACTCTGGTGACAGCTGATCTCTTAGTACTGGGGGTAAACCCGCCCATCCATGATTTTAGCTAATTTGAGGCTGCCCAGGCTATTTTTTATCATTCTGGCATGTTAGAAAAAAGCAGAAGCAATTAGCATGAACAGCAGCTACCAATTAGCCAGCTAGATAGTTTAGTTTGGTAATAAATGCTGTTAGGAGTATATAAAGGGCTGAGGGGAGTAGGAAGGTCTTCAGTATAGGAAATCGTCGTACCTTTGGCGGCAAGGTTCAAACACTTCCAGTGAGCATCCACGCATAAGACTAACACCATTGAGTTTCCCCGTTCGTCCTCTTTCCAACCATGTGGGTCTCAGCTAGTGATTCTTTCATTCCTCTATCAATTTGGGTCGAAAAGGGCGACACGGTCTGGCGCGCAGTTTCTCTTCTCAGCGGATGCGCTGGACGGGTGGCTGCAAATTTCCGGCTCCTGCCGCAAATTTACGGCTAGCCGGAAATTTCCGGCTGGAGCGTCAAACACACAGTACGTACGTGGAAGGCGGGGAGACGCCGCGACTTCGCGGCGGGCAGCCGGAAATTTCCGGCTAGCCGGAAATTTGCGGCATGGCGCTGTAGATTGCACGCAAGACCGCGCACACATACATACGTAGTACGTACACTATTCCAGCCCCAACGGTCATGGCACACTCAATAAACCAAAATCAAAATTTGAAATATATTTTGGTTCATTGACTTTACCACTCTCAAATTTTTTAAATTTTAGTAAAATAAGCCTGGAAATAATATTTTGGAAGTGGCAAAGTCAATGAACCAATATTTATTTTAAATTTTGATTTTGGTTTATTGAGTGTGCCATGACTGTTGGGGCTGGAATAGTGTACGTAGGTATGTGTGCGCGGTCTTGCGTGCAATCTACGGCGCCGTGCCGCAAATTTACGGCTACTAGCCACAAATTTCCGGCTAGCCCGAAATTTCCGGCTGCCCCCCGCGAAGTCGCGGCGTCTCCCCGCCTTCCACCTAGGTACTGTGTGTTTGACGCTCCAGCCGGAAATTTCCGGCTAGCCGTAAATTTGCGGCAGGAGCCGGAAATTTGCGGCCACCCGTCCAGCGCATCCGCTGAGAAGAGAAACTGCGCGCCAGACCGTGTCGCCCTTTTCGACCCAAATTGATAGAGGAATGAAAGAATCACTAGCTGAGACCCACATGGTTGGAAAGAGGACGAACGGGGAAACTCAATGGTGTTAGTCTTATGCGTGGATGCTCACTGGAAGTGTTTGAACCTTGCCGCCAAAGGTACGACGATTTCCTATACTGAAGACCTTCCTACTCCCCTCAGCCCTTTATATACTCCTAATGCTGTAAATAGGCCTACTTTGCTGTCAGCTAACTTTTCAGTACTGGGGGGTAAACCCGCCCACCCATGGAATTTTTAAAAATTTGCAAAAACGTCTCCTTACCTTGTGAAATCATATGAAAATATTGTAAAATTAGCTAAACCCACTTTTCTCGTGATTGTAAGCTGATATGACAGCTGTTTAGGATCGCAGTATTATGAGCTGATGAGGTGGGCGGGTTTTCCCTATACTTTAGTACAGGAGTTGGGTGGGCGCATTTACCCCACTAAGTACTGAAATTGTTTTTTGCTATATCTCCAGTACCAGTGGGGCGAATTGGTTGAAACTTCGCCTGGGGGTAGGGTACCATGCCCCCTTACCCCCCACATACCGGGTGTTCATTTATAACATACAGGGTGTTTTTGCGCAACCTCTAAAGTTTGGTCATTTTCGACCTCTTGTTGAAAAAAGTGACCCCGTGAGCTTGATGTTTCAGCAAATGACGTGCCAAATAGCTCATTTGAAAGAGGAGAGTTCAAGGAATCGATTGATATCCTACTTGTCTCAATCGGTCGTATGGTTCCTGAGATATGCAGCCCTGAAGGCTTAGGTGGGCGGATTTTCCCATGGGCGGGTTTACCCCATAGTACCCTATATGTCAAAGATCAACGCTTGAATGATACATTGCCCATTGCATATTCTCAAGGTGAAACATCACTTGTGTAAGTTGAAAAATTCAGCCAATAAAGTGCGATATAAAGAAGTTGAAAGAGGTCAATGAATAGGTTTATACTTCATGGTCTGCACAGCCCAGTGACTACAAAGGAAAATTTGCCACATGTGACAGGGAATCGAACCCTGGACCTCTCGCGTTACAGAGACAATGGTGATACATCACCATGAACTTATCAGCAGAAAAGCTTACCTGAAATGAGAGAAGTGAACAGTGAGCTATCAATATTGACCAGTTCAGGCGTGACGTACAAAATGCGGTATTTCTGGCTAAAACAAGCAACATTGCATCAAGCAATAGCGCCTTGCCCTCTATTGAGCCTTGAGTCGACCCTCACGGGGTAAAACAAAGAAACATCGCGCGGAACACTGGTAACAAAGCTACAAACGCACGCGCAAAACGCTGTTTTCGTTTCTCGGCGCGTGGGGGTCGAACCACGACTCTAGCAGGACGATTTAAATCTTATCATTGCGCAATGTAGATAGGATTGAATCTAGAAAAAAAATTTTTCAGGATGTGCCAGGGAATCGAACCCTGCACCTCTCGCGTTTCAGGCGAGCGCCCTACCGTTGAACTACACACCCTAATGACCTCAATTACACAATTTCCCCTATTGATCATGACAGCCATAGTCTGGCCAAAGAGAGTTCGCTATGGGACTGTTGTCCTGCGCAGTTTGCATGTACATCTGCTATATATGAGTACACGAAGCACGGACAGAAATGCACATTCGTGAATCCATTTTACGCAACGCGCCTTGAATGCCACTAGCGAACTCTTACAATGGCCATACTATAGCCGAAATTACCCCCCCAAAATACCTTCGCAAGCCTTCTCTGACTTCTCGATTGGTTCCCGCTGATTGCGACGAGCTCAAAAGGGCAGCATTGATTCCCATTACACTGAAAGAAACTTCAACATATGCTTCACGATTCAACAATAACAGAGCATTCATGCAACATATTCTAACGCAAAGAAACGGAACCTACTTTGGACAAGAGGGAACAATTCGGGAAGGTAACTAACCGGCACTTATTGACCAGTTGCGCTAATACTTCCGGGTGGTTGCAAAGTGGTACAGCGGTATTTATAATGTGAAAACCTCGCAACTACCCAGAAAGTCTTAGCGCAACTGGTCAATTAGACTGCAAATTACTTGAGATTCATAACTTGATCTTCCATCAACGAAATCAGTGGAGATATCACAACTGATAAGCCGTTCTTGTACAAAGCAGGAAGCTGATAACACAGGCTTTTCCCATAGCCAGTAGCCATCACAACCAGCTGATCTCGTCCCTTCAGAGCGTGGCGAATAATCTTTTCTTGAAACCTCAAACGTACGGGTTCACCCGCATTTTCACAACATGGCACAAGTGTATAAGCAAGGGGACCAGGCATACCTATTTTAGCACATGCATACGCACAGAAAAACTGTACTGTTATGCCGACGCCTGTGCGTAAGTAAGTATGAGGCTGCCCTTATGACACACTTTTTTGTTGACTGTTTGCTGTGAGCAAAACTTGCGCAACTTACGGCCGGAATGAAGAATAGCCAAAGAATTTCTTCAGGCACGCAAGAAGGGAAGACAGCTGCATGTCATCTAAAAACCATGTACGACATTTGCAAAAACGATGTTACGATAAAGCAATATGCGAAGACACTATTCGCTCCTTGCGCTACGAATTATGGGTAGTCGCGAGCTGACCCCTTTGTTTTTCAGTGCGTTTTTTATCGATACCGACGGTGTCACCAATCACAAAATGCACTGAAAACAGAGGGGTCAGCTCGCAACCATCTATAAATTTTATTTAGCGCAAGAAGCGAATACCTGAACTATCATCACTTTGTCCTTGAGACGAACTCGAACCGAAATCTTCTGCCGCAAGCTTCATTTCTGCTTCTTTGCAAGCCTGAATATATATTTACAAAACATAGACAAGAAGTGCAAAAATTGCCACCTACCCAACAAAACGATGGTAAGCGAGAATTGTGGAAAAAAATTCACAACTTCACCTGAATCAGACATAGTTCTTCCTCTTCCTCATCTTGCTGCTTTTTCGATGACATTTTGGTCCAATTTTCGCCTTTTATTTCACCCTTTCTTTCTTTCTCTCTTCTCTTTCTTGTTCCTTTCGTTTTCCCGCCTAGCTCGTTTCAACGAGTGGGCGCTTTGTTTCATATAACTACTGCTTTTAGCTTCGTACAGTTCGCCTTCACGCTTTTTA
>JASAMW010007130.1:0-66883 GCA_030247985.1 Epsilonema sp. ZAB3_2
CTACAGTAGATATCGAGCTGAAATTTTGTCCCCAGAAACCCAAGAATATACCATACTTTGTGGCAAAATTTGAGTCAGATAGGCCCACAGCAAACGAAATTACAGGCTTATAAATTTTTGACCCTGTTTTTATCATTTTCCTGCACTGAGCATGGTTTTGAGATTAGAATCTTTTGCTCAGCATGGTCTAGCAGCTTATCCAACATGGCACTATGGTGGTACAACAATGGCTCAACATCACCACAGTCCAGAACACAAAGGATTCAAAAATACAGGCGATTTGCTGCCCATAACAGCATTCAAGGGTCTGTCGAGGTCAATAGTGGCACCACTGATTTCGAAATGCTGAAAAAAGTGGTCGCAACTTTGCAAGCTCGTAATTTCATCCCTGCTTGACGTACCTGGCTCAAATTTTGCCACAAAGTATGGTATATTGTTGGGTTTCTGGGTACAAAATTTCAGCTTGATATCTACTGTAATACGGAAGTTATAAGGCTGAGTCGTTAGGTAGGTCTACGTGAGACACCCTGTAGTTTGGACGCCACGAACATCATGGTACCTTGGCATCAAAATTTTTTTAGCATCCTTCAACGTTTCCAAGAAGAATGTCCATCCATTCAAGTTCTGGCCACAATGGCAACGCAAACTCCAATGTATGAATTCAAGAAATTGGTTGCTAACTCAAACTGGAAAACTCAGTTACTTTGTGCTTTCGACACTTCTTCTTACACTGAACCGAGACTGGTCAAAACTCTGCTTAGCATCACGCAACCCATCAACATCTATTGCTCGATTGATCCTGCTCTTGGCATAAAACATTTCGATGACTTACCAGGCGCCAAGATGCCTAAGCAAACTATGAGCAAAAATATAAAATTCTGCTTATGGGAAGAATGGACGACTTAGTGTAAACGCACAGATCATCCCTGGCAGATATTGGCCCCAATTTTTTGGGTATTTGAAATATCCAATTATTTGGATATCCAATTAAGAGACGTTTTCTGCAGCGGTTGCATAGTGCGTGGAAGGGGGGTATTTTTTTGTGAATCGAGATAATATGCCTATCGGATTCCCCATCAAAAACTGCATATGTTGATGAAGTTTTAGGAAAAAATTTGTTCAGGCATCATCGAGATATTTATGGGTAAAGGTGGGCAGGTCGCATTTTTGCCATTTTTCAACGTCTTTAGCCATATTTCAGCAACCACAGGGCTTAGAGGGCTACAATTTGGCTTGCGCCTTGCGGAAAGATCCCATAGGGACCCAAGTCCTGGACCAATTTTGAGCCCAATCGGCCACCTGTGTGGCGAGATATAGCATCACAAATTGCATTTCTATATGTTTTGCACCTGTTGCAAATTCAGTTATATGAATACCATGGCGCGAACACATGCCCTGCATGGGGTAAAATTTTGACAGAAAGTAGAGAAGGGTTAGGCCTAAAAACTGTAGTACTACCGCAAAAAATCTCTATATTTGCAATTGGGACTACAGTCCTCTTGAATAGTGAAAAATGCAGCAAAAATTTTCCCGCCTTTTTTATTTTTCAAGATAAATGAGCAATACCACTGAAACTTTTTCCTCGCAAGTAGCCTATCTTATGTAGAATTTGATGTAAATTTCAAAAATAAAATTGGTTTTCCCAAAAAATTTAACCCCTATCATATAATTTTGCAAAAGTAGTATATTTTTGTGAATTTTGGGTAAGGGTTAAATTTTTTGGGAAAAGCAATTTTATTTTTGAAATCTACATCAAATTCTACATAAGATAGGCTACTTACGAGGAAAATGTTTCAGTGGTATTGCTCATTTATCTTGAAAAATAAAAAAAGGCGGGAAAATTTTTGCTGCATTTTTCACTATTCAAGAGGACTGTAGTCCCAATTGCAAATATAGAGATTTTTTGCGGTAGTTCTAAAGTTTTTAGGCCTAACCCTTCTCTACTTTCTGTCAAAATTTTACCCCGTGCAGGGCATGTATTCGCGCCGTGGTATTCATATAACTGAATTTGCAACAGGTGCAAAACATGTAGAAATGAAATTTGTGATGCTATATCTCGCCACACAGGTTGCCGATTGGGCTCAAAATTGGTCCAGACTTGGGCCCCTATGGGATCTTTCCGCACGCCAAATTGTAGCCCTCTACCCCTGCGGTTGCTGAAATATGACTAAAAACGTTGAAAAACGGCAAAAATGCGACCTGCCCACCTTTACCCATGAATATCTCGATGATGCCTGAACAAATTTTTCCTAAAACTTCATCAACATATGCAGTTTTTGATGGGGAATCTGATAGGCATATTATCTCGATTCATAAAAAGTACCCCCCTTCCGCATACTACAGGCTACTCTCAATCCTTACAGAAAACGTCTCTTAATTGGGTTTTACGAAACCATTACATTGGGTTTTACGAAACCATTTTATTGGATAACCAATTATTGGGTTTTACGAAACCATTATAATGGATATTACGAATCCAAAAAATTGGATAAATCCAATTAATTGGGTTCGTAAAAATCGATAATTTTACGAAACCATTATAATGGGTTTTACAAACCCAATAAATTGGATTTTCGCGACTGCATGCTGACTTATCATCTCAAGACTCTGGATCAAACACTTCGATGATTCTCCCAGCGCAAAACTACCAAAACAACATATGAACATGCCTGGGTTGTTCCGATAATAAATAAAGTACGTAGATACAGGTGGTCGTGTCGTATAGCACAGCTAGGTGTGTTCGTTTTGTTCTGATTTTTAACTGGGCCTTGCCTGCGATCACACTTGCATCCTTTCCACTCCGTCAGCAAGCGGTATACTGTTGCCGTCGAAGAATGGATGTATTCCCCAGAATGAAAATGTCCACTAAATTTTACATACTCTAGCTCTAATGCCAGTCGTATCGCAGCTGAAAAAGCTATGTTTGTAAAGTAGGTTAGGTACAAGCAAACAAAGAAACTTTCTTTGAGAAAAGTAGCAGGTGTCAAGAAAGAAGAATGTTTGATTGGTGATTCCATCCCTGTTCCCTTCCATGTGCTATTTTGCCAAAACACCGCGCTCAAGCCTAATTTAGTGTTACCACATTGAACAATGCATGTTTGTTTTGTGTTTTCCAGAAGCCAGTAAACCGAACCAAACCGACATCGGACATCCAAAGTTGCCATGGCTTCGTGTTTGATTTCAAACTCGATCGATATTCCATTGGATGGCTTCACTCTTCTGTTTCAAAGAGTAGAAAAAATTGCTTACACTCAGAATTCTTGGCGTAAAGTCTTTTTGCCCCCCTCTGCCTCTGGGGTATAGATAGTAGGAAGAACATGGGCCCTAAGAATTTTTATCGGTTCTTTTTAGTCGAAAAACTGTGAGGAAGCCTTATTTTTGGTTGGTCCACAATCTCACAAAAAAAGTTTAGCGCCCCTACAATATTTCTGACTAGCTATACCCTTGAGTCGCTAGCATTTCCTTGAAGCTAATTACAATGATGGCTTTACGTCCCTCTAGAGTACTTATGTTGGCTTTATCACCTGCCCAAACTGAGCTTAGCATGATACTCTGAACCAAACTCATGTTCATGTATTTTCTCTCATGCCGACACAGCTCATGATTTTACTTTTTGAGAGCTGCTCGAAGCAATCAAGAAATGAAGGCATTAGCAACTTTGCGTCTGTCTTGTCTGTCTACCTACACTGCGTATCTCTAGATGCCAAAGCTACATACTGATGAAAATGTCTCAATGGCTCGACGCATAAATTCTTCAGTAGTCTCCTTCAAACGCTCACGTTTTATCTTTGAGTTCGAATCGACTACTAGTTAATTGTTGTGTGCTTGAAAAAGGGAGGGTAGTGTGGGGAAAATCCGTCGATGCGACTAAATTTCGTCCACCCTATGACGGTTACTGCATGCATACCGTAATCAATCAGACCTGAATCGTGGAAAACAAAACAATGCTTGCACATTTTGCACTAATTGCGTTCGTTCAACTCTTCTCCACCGTGGGTGCTGAGTCTAACTCCATCATCAAATTCAAATTCGATGGCGATTTCACAGTTAGAAACATCAACGCTTCCAAAACTGTAGTACACTACACTCGGTATGTGCACACAAGTGTAGATGTTCCTCTGATGAAAAGCCAAAGACTGCCAGCGATTTTTCCTAGCAATTCACTCTTCAGACTTGACGCTTTTGATAGTATGTTGAAAGCGTGCAAAGTTGTGAAAAGATGGCAAGATCCATTGGACCCATCAATCGATTGGTTGGTGTCGGATGGAGCTGGCTGCTTGTACCTGCTGAAAGAATTCATCAGCTCGCCACTTGATGATGTCATGCAGCTGCCTGATCATGACGTTTGTAGGCAAGAATTGAAACAGTCGCGTAGAAATAAGAGACAAGTGGGATCATTGGATCGGGAAATGGAAAATAAAACGGTAAAGCAAAGGGATGATTCATAATGTACGTCACGCAAAATTCATCCCGTCGCCACCCCCCCCCCCTCCGTCACGCTTTCGTCACGATTTTTTGGCCACTCCCAGCGTGCTATATGTAACTAAGAGTGACACATCGTCACGTTATTGACACGTTCGCCCCAACCCCCTTCCCCTATTTTTGCGTGACGTACTTTATGAATTCTCCAAAGGCGCAGGCAGCTCCTTGCTTGTACGTAATTTTACAAAAGTCGTTATTTCTACGTAATTTTTAGCAGCCCATTTTTGAAATCAACGCCATCGAATCCAACATAACTGCAGTGTCCCAGTTGATCAACATCACATCTGGCCAGTCGTGGGTGGAAATTCGCGAGGATTTTATTCGAATTTTACTCGAGTCACCACGCTCCCAAGTGCGCATCAGTCCTCAGGATAGTTTCGTCAACCTTTCCGTCAACCAACCTCATCTCGCTGTGAATGTGACAAAAACTGATGGCATGCAACTGTCAGCTGACCGAGCAGAACTTGTCATCCAAATCAACCGCAGCAGATTGGGTAAAATTTACAAAAAGCTGCATTGATTTGTGTTGAAAAACAAACTTGAAAATAACGTTGGTACCAGGGTGGAAAACGTCTTTTGCAGATGCCATGCTCACTGTAAATTCCAGCAATGCGAATTTCTCCATCCACTCTGGGTTGGCTCAAGTAGATGCCATTGGAGCTGTGGAGAGCACCACGTTTGTGCGCACCTGGCATGCAGAAATCTCGGAGAGATTGCTGATCAACTCTGAGCTTTCAAGTTCTCAAGGTTTGTATTTTTTGTCTAGAGCTGGTACAGTACTGTGCTGAATGTACCAGCTACAGTACATCCATACCTACGTACGTATGTATACGTACTGTACATACGTACATGTACTGTACTGTACATACGTACATGTACTGTACTGTACATACGTTTACGTACATGTTGAATTACTTTCATACAACAATAAGCCTGAGCCTTTACTTGCGTACCAGTCTATATGACAGATGAGCCTGCCTAGAAAACGTATGCCAAAGCAGTCATTAGTCATTAACTTGCGGGTTCTGGCAGAATTCAAGCATAAATTTGCCAAAGGTATGATGAAAGAGCAATAATTATTCTAGGTACAAAACGTCAGCTGAGCATCTTGCTTTTGACCCGACGAGCTCAGATTGAAGTGAGCGCATTGGTCGGCGCATTGCTTCGAATTCGTTTTCAAGCTGCCATCGTTGACATTCTGCCCGACGACCATCAGATTCGCATCAGATCAGAGTCGCTTCAGGTCTTGCTGAAGACGACTGAAAAATACGTCATCCTCATTCAGGATACGATTCTTGTTCAGGTTCCTTACGTAGAAGTTGTAGCAGTACTTACTCATCCACGTTTGACCCACCAAAAAAGTCCGCAGAAAATCTATATACTGTATGTTTCGTCCCTGAAGCGAACGAAGAATTACGGTAGGAGAAATTCCTATTACAATTCTTCGTTCGCTTCAGGACCAAACACAGTTTTCTGCTAATCTTTTTGATGGGTCAAACTAAAAACGGCGATTGTAATTGGGTGTCTGAGTGAGTGAACTTGCTGCCTATTGAATGGTGAATACAGTATGTCTAAATTTTCAGATGAGCAATGTCAAAGTTCAAATTCACCCCGATTCTTCAGATGTCATCGCTGACATCACTGTCAAGTCCGTCATGCAACTTAACCCCAAGCAAAATGCGACGATTTCCATAGGAGACAAGCGAAGCTTTCCGTCCGTAGTCGACTCAAAAATCCACGTCACTTCCTCGTCGCTACGTCTATTGGTCAAACCAAATCGATCGCAAATCGTTGCCGAATCGATCGATACTCAAGCGACGATTTTCACTTCATCAACAGGCCCTGACGTAATTGTAAAAGCGAAGAAATCGACAATCGATATTCGAACAGACAACCCAACAGTATTCGTTGATACGAAGACTGTTTCACTGCAAGTGACCGGGAATCGATATGAGGAAAATATTGATCATGCTACTATGACTAGTGGAGTGGACTTGACAACGAAACCTGTGCATCAATCTTCAACAACTGTTGCAACGACTAGTGTAGCTGAGTTAAAAACGACAACCAGTGCAACAGCAACAACCAAAAGCACAACTACAACCACCGCTTCAACTTCTAGCAAAGCACAAGGTATTGAGGTAGGCCAGTGTTGGTGAAAGCAGAAATATATAAGTATAGGCTTAGGGGGAATAAGCAACTGACGTGTTGAGGCGGAAGGAAGGACAGCGACCAAGTAGTTTCGTATATACGACACCGTCGTATATGCGACCGATTCGTATATAGGACCGAAAACAAACGCAAAAGGTCGCATATACGACCGAAAAAGTAGGTCGTATATGCGACGCGTCGTATATACGACTTTGCGAGTCGTATATACGAACAAAATTTTGTTCGTATATACGACCCTGCGACCCGCAAAGGTCGCATATACGACGCGTCGCATATACGACGGTGTCGTATATACGAAACTACTTGGTCGCTGTCCTTCCTTCCGCCTCAACACGTCAGTTGCGTATTCCCCCTAAGCCTATACTTATATATTTCTGGTGAAAGCATTATTACAGTACAGTGGATGTCAGTGGATTACAGTAATTTCAGTACAGTGGATTTCCAGTGGATTTACAGTACAGTGGCGGATTTCCAAAATGTCATACGAAAGTGTCTCTTCTTTTTTTCCGGCCATACTACAACTTCTGATAAGTTTATGGTGGGCCAATTTACCACCACACCAACCACAACTCCACCTACCACCTTGTCATCTTCAACAGCTGCATGGAAAGAACAACTGCAGAAAGACTTGCCAAAAATGCATGATCATATACTAAAGGTCACTTTGCAAGTTCCAGCCAAGTTCAATGTCAGCGATCCTCTGTTCAGAAAAATGCTGCGAAGAGGTGAGGTATTCTCAAGTCGTCAAGTTTCCTGCAGTTAACACAAGCATTCTGCATTGCAAAGTTATTACCCGGACTTGACGTGTTCCATTTTTCTTTCCAAGCGCTTCAAAGAGGCTATGAACAAGCCAGGTCCAAGCAAGTGCTCAATATTTTGGGTGCAAGCCAGCAATTATTGCGCTTTAGAAGAAGTGCTCAGCCACGTGTGCGGATTCAGGTTGGACTGGCTAAATACACACTTCGTTTTGGGAAAAAAGCATGGGCATGTTTGTTTGTTCTTTGTGTATCTTGTTCAGCTCATAAATTTTGATCACAAATCGCCACAGTTGTTACTGGTTCATTTCGCTGTCAGTGTAGCAGGGGATCGCTATGTTCCAGCAAGCAAAGCTGCCAAGACATTCAGCCACCTGAGCATCAAAGAACAATCTTCTCTTCTATCTTTTCCAGTATGACAATACATATACGATACGACATAATAATTGCTGTGTTCTCTCAATCTCTAGGGCATAGTCCTTGGTGCTATGCTTAGGTAAAATACAATATTACACGTTTTTCTAGGTTGTGGAGAAAATTCAGCCGCTCTTCTCTGTGGAGATTACTAAGAAATCAGAACTGCTTGAAACAACTTCCCCAGTTCAATTCAGAATGTCCCATGATCAGCAGAAATTCTCATTCTCCTTATCTCAAGCCTCAACAGTCATCATTGCTGCATTGGGCTTCTTTTCATTAATCTTGCTGCTTCTTCTCTCGGCCTCGCTAATCTACTGTTGCAAGGCAAATAAGAGACAGAAAATCCTCAAGGTACATATTACAGTACCTATGTATGTACTGTATGTATTTGTATGACCTTCCAATTTCAATTCAGTTTTGAAAAATAGGGTCCATTTTACAGGAAGAGCACAACCCCAGATCTGCCAGCACATCCATTGTAACAATTGATCCGCACTACAAGCCTAAACCGGGTGCTGTACGAACTTCCTCATGCTACCTAGCAGCACAAACAACAAGTAGTGCTAGAAAACTGGATCCTCGACCTCCATCACCTAATTTTACACCTGAATCAAGCGAGGTGGCAAAAGCTGCACTGATCACCTTTAACATTGTGATGTTTTTACTCTTCTACGCATTTGTAATTCTGAAATTTGTGATTTTATAGTTCCTGTTCTAGAGCTCTTACAGCAACAACTGTGTGCAATTGTTTGATCAAGACTTGCTGCTGCATGCGAATGTCTCAGGTCTTTCTAATCAACAACTTTCTTCATCTGCAACTGCAACAAGAATAAAGCAGATTGGTAGTGCAACTTTTTTATGTTGCATTATAGTCCTTTTCCTATTATTGTAGTATGTAGTGACCTTTACTTCATCTATTGTTTGGCCATCCTACTTTTCACTTTCCCTTGCTTGTTTCCCTGTTTCAGCTAATAAGGTTGCTCCTGCTGCTATTCCTGTCAGCTCTGGGAAACTGCATTCACTGCCAGTCAATGGAGCAACTGCAATATCAGCTAGGCCAAGAACTTCTTGAAGTAGTGCATGTATGCATGTGCAATGCAGTGTTTATGTAAAGTTGAAACTGTCTAGTTGAACTTCAATAAGTATTTTCACATACTGTACTGTATGTATGTATGTTCTGCCAGTGTTGTGCTATGTAGTGCAAGCTGCCAAACAATTCTTTTGAAAAGTGAAGTAAATAACCAATATATTGTTGGGACAATGTCCAGAAACAAAGCCATGCAGAACGCAAAAAGTGGTAGAAAAATCCCTATCACAAATTCCATTTCACCAATAACTTTTTCCCAATCCCAGCATACAATAAGTAGCAATCTAGCAGCACAGATGGTGTAGTTCCCTGGCATCACTACAATCTAAGAATTAAAGGCAAGGGGTCCCCTACACCGACTTTCGAATTTAAAGTTCAAACCAATTTTATCATAAACTACATTTTTAACCGAGTCTTTTGCAAAAAAACCGCTTTTCAAAATTCATATCCGTTCACGAGTTGTCGGTGTGCAAAGTTCAGTCAAGTTCAGTACTGAAGACGGATTTGGGAACCACTACGGTAGTTAACTACGTAGTTAACTACCGTAGTGGTTCCCGAGGACCGCTTCAATACTGAAATTTATCGATTTTTATCTTCGAATAACTCATGAACGGATAGGAATTTTGAAAAGCGGCTTTTTGCAAAAGACTCGGTTAAAAATGTAGTTTATGATAAAATTGGTTTGAACTTTAAATTCGAAAGTCGGTGTAGGGGACCCCTTGCCTTTAATGCACATAGGTACATACAGGGACTAATGTACTATCCTAAAAGATCTATTTTTAAAAGGGTGCGAAGCTAAGCTACTAAACTAAGCTACATTACTGTACGTACCTGCAACACATCCAACCCCAGTTGTATGTACATACACGTACATAGTGTTCTTCAAGCAGCCAGTAGTAAGGGTGCCTCTTCTGCCAGTTCTGGGGCAGCTTCCGCGAGTGCTTCTTCTCCCCCACCTCCAAACAGCTTGTTCATCGCTGGCTGAGCGATCACACCAGCATTCTTCTCCACATCATGACCAACTTTCTCAACGTCGTGCTCTACTGGCCTGAACCAGTCTCCCCAATGAGCCTTGGATTGAGATGGACTCAGAAACAGCAGGCAAAAGAAGAAGAGGAATGAACAAAGTGGCTGAGAAAACTTCATGACTTGCTTTCGGAGGCACAATCTTCCTTAGAGACTTAAAACTAGAGCAATGATTTTGGATGTCAAACTGACTAGTAGAAAAGAGGATGTGAATGTGAAAACATTAGATGGTGGTTGTTTTTAAAAAAGGCGAAATAAAGCGCAACTATTCAAGCAATTATTGCATAATGAGATCAAATTTGGAAGAGCTAGATCAGTCATGAGTAGAATCAATGTCTAAACTTTAAAAAGCCTTGTATTTATTTATCTTATCATAGGCAATGCCATACTGAATTATTCAGCCAAGAAAGTCAACCAGCTGGAATAACTTCTTTTCAATATCATTTCAAAAGCGAAACTGCAACACAGTATATGGTATGTGTACATTTTCCTATAATGGGTTACACAACAGGTTACGTTGCACTGCATTTGCAGCACTGTAATTTGTGCAAATAAAATACAGTAGTCGTTGTCCAGCTCTACTACATAGTACATGTACAGACACATGGAATCAGCAAAACTTGGCCACAATGCATCATATATCAAAGAAAATTCTTCCCTCACAATCCAGCCATATAACTTCCATACTACAGTAGATATCAAGCTAAGATAAAACTGTTCTGCTCAGCATGATCAAACAGCTCATTCTCATTCCAACATGGATATTATTGTGGAACAATAATGGCTGACGTGTCATCACAGTCCAGAAAGTTACAGTCCACAACGGACTAAAAATATACATGCAATTTACAAAAGCCAATAAAACAGCCTCAAGGGGCTGTCAGTCAAGGGTCCAGTCCAGAATGTACATAGTGGCACCACTGATTTCAAAAATGTTGAAAAACGTGGTCGAAAATTTGCAAGCTTGTAATTTAATCCCTACTTGACCTATTTGGTTCAAATTTGGAGAAATTGAATCATGTCATTTCTTGGTTTTCTGGCTTCTGGGGACAAATTTCAGCTTGATATCTACTGTAATATGGTAGTTAATAACCCATTAGGTCATATGGGGAACCATGTAAATTCCCTACTTGAAACACGAGGGTCGGTGAAACATCCTACTTGACCCATTTTTTTTATTTTTCCAAAAATGGACCATGGACACGACGCGTCGGATACTTGACCCATTTCCTACTTGACCCATTTTTTTGGCATGAGTCATGTTTCCGTACTCTCGATTTCATGAGCTTTTTTTGGTCGTGGATCAAGTAAAATTTGGAGGTCATTACTTGGGTCTCCTTTTGTCAGACCATGTAGTGGTGCAGTCACTACTTGGTCGGGGTTTTTGAATCTCCCGAATTTACATGGTTCGCTGCCGTTACATTTTTTGTGGACCATGTAAGCGACAAACCATGTATTGGACGTGTGAACCATGTTTTCATACACATTAATTCGCTCACTTTTCCCTTTATTGCATAAATCAGGTTGTATATGCCATTACTATTGCCAACATATGCAATAGTCAAACAACATGGGTAAATGTTCCAATACATGAAACAGCACCAGAATAGAAGGAACGGATAGAACAGATGACTGCATTGCTGCATGAGTCAGCAAAGAATCCTAAAATAATAAGAATTACAACGTATTACAACATGGTCTGAGCGTCCAATACATGATCCGTCGCTTACATGGTCTGAGAATTTCACAGACCATGTAAAATTTACAAGTAAAGGAGACTTCGACCATGTAAAATTTGGGCACAAAAAATGTAAACGACATATCAATGAGCCGTACAAGAACTTTTTTAGTCGCGAATCAAGTAGGCAAAAAAATTTAACGGACTCGTAAACCATGTTGCCAGCAACTAGATCGAACTTGAATTTACATATTTTGTGTTTCAAGTAGCGAGTTGGATCAAGTAACTGATTTTGCTTTCCGGTATCCGACACGGCGACACATCCTACTTGATCCGCAACAAAAAAAAGCTCATGAAATCGGCCTGGGACATATTTGTCCCACGCGTGACCTAATGGGATAAGGCTGGATTATTAGGGAGATCTACATGAGACAACAACCAACCAGTACCTTTATTGGATGCTTCCTACATCTTTTCAAAACATTATACCGTACTACTTGTAAAAATGTTCAGGCTCCTCCAAAGCAATAGAAGCAAAAACAAAGAAATTATATGAGTTGTGCAGGTGACATGGATGTGGAATAAGGTACTGTGAACGATTTGTTTTGTATCTATCTCTCTTTATGCCAAGCCTGATGCTCTCAAGCTCTCCACGATGGTTTCAAATTTTTCACGAGCTTGCTGGTCTCTGGCAGCCTGCGCAGCTGCTCTTTCTGCTTCTCTGGCTGCTTTCTCAGCATCTGACAAAACAGGCTGCATTTCAATTCCGTGTTCAGCATCTGATTCAACTGCTTTGACCACTTTCTCAGCCTCTACAGCATCTTGTCTAGCATCTTTTCTCCAACTATCAAGCCATCTAAAATGCTAGATATTTTAGATACTTATACATTACAGTACATGCACACACAATAGTGAACCACAGGGCAGGTATTGAGGTACCTATGTACAGTAGTATATGCCAAATGAGCACTACAGGGTGTATCAGAATAAACTCACCGGGTGTTTGTGCTTATATCTCCCCACCGGAGTGTCACATTCAAATGCGGTTTTTTGCGTTGAATAGCCAAGGCTTCAATGTTGATGCAGCCAAAATTTTAGCTTTCGAGGCCAACAGGAAGCGGCTCAAACAGCTCGATTTGCAAAGCGTCAATGTTCACACTTTTTTGCAGGCGGCAAGGTAAAGATTGGCTCCAGTTTTTCTCCCAATTTACCCAATCCAGTTCTCTCCTCAGTTTTCCTTCCGTAGTTTTCCTCTTCCCAGTTTTTACCTGGAGCACAAGTTTCGGTAGAGTTTTTCCACATGCGTGCCAATTCTCTTGCAGTTCAAACTTGGCACACAGTGTTACAGCCAAAATTCGGTCATCCAGGCTTTTCCTTGGGACGCTGAAGCCATGGTGATTAAAATGACGTTTAACTTCGACAAGACTGCTCAAAAATACATAAAAGTTAGCGTGGAATGATGGACAGACTTGAAAGAGCGAGAAAAAAAGCGAAAAATGCCAAACCGTTTCCCCATCACAGTGCCCTGCCTCCGTTTTGCGCCAAAAAAGGTGCCGCAATTTGACCGCTTACAACGCCATGACAAGACAACCTAGGAAGCTAAAATGTTGGCTTCATCAACGTTGAAGCCTTGGCTATTCAATGCAAAAAACCGCATTCGAATATGACACACCGTTGTGGAGATATAAGCACAACCACCCGGTGAGTTTATTCTGATACACCCTGTATTAGAGCAGAAAAATTGAAACAGTGCTCATCTGAGCCTCCAACAAAATATAATCTCTTATCCCTTAGCAAAATTCCACGACCGTTTATGGATTGTGACACCAAAGACAGATGTCATCCAAATGGCTTACTGCCAGTCTCACAAGATCTAATGTCTATCCAAAAATAAACCCATTTGTAGCATGTGAACTGTCAACAATATGGTGAAGCTTATTACTTGTCTGAGCCAAAGGAAACACCATTGTAAAAGCATTTGTGGTGATAGCTCAGCTGCAATAGGGCGAATTTGATCTGGTATGGGCTCTATCAACCTATTTTTGTATGCGCTTCAACATAGGCTGAGCAGCTCTTGGCCACCTCCCCCTTGATCCACGACTCCCGGCACCACCGACCCTCAAAAATGTCCTTTTTACCCGTTGGACGTAATGAGAAATTGTCCATATGGGTCGTTTTAACTTTTTTTTTACATTATTTTCAGCATGCAAAATTTTTTAAAAAATTCGTTGTTGCTAGTACATTTTTTATGAAATTTCTATTTCTTGCTTTGCTTCACTGTGTACATAATTTGTTTTTTATGCTAAATGCGCCATCAATGACGGAATTTTACAAAACTAAAAATTTTTAAAAACGTTTTGAAGGAAGGCGCATCCATCCATATACTTACTGTCGCGATATGCCCAAGGGGTAAAAAGGACATTTTTGAGGGTCGGTGGTGCCGGGAGTCGTGGGTCAAAGGGGAGGTGGCCAAGAGCTGCTCAGCCTATGTTGAAGCGCATACAAAAATAGGATGATAGAACCCATACCAGATCAAATTCGCCCTATTGCAGCTGAGCTATTACCACAAATGCTTTTACTGTGCGTGTTACCTTTGGCTCAAACAAACAATACCCAAGTGTTGGGCTGAAGAATACAGTAGTAGCAACCAAGAACAACACCAGAGAGCCTGAGGTACGCATGGTCATGCGCAATATTGCTTCTAGAGTAGAGCAGCTTTCAATCTCAAAAGTACCTGGTGAATGACCACGTCTTCTTGTTGAATGAAATATTTATCTATACCAGGCAGTGTGTTGTTTACTAGAGATGTAACAGGGGCCCCCGGCTCCGGCTCCGGCTCCGGTAATCCCGGCATATTTTTGGATCCGGCTCCGGCTTCGGCTCCGGCACAATGAAGGTGGATCCGGTACCGGATCCACGGTCTATCTTTTTCACTTTTTTGGTGACTGTCCCCTTGAAAAAATGAGGTTTTTCTATCGAAATTGATCAAAAACTATTGCAAAACTTTTGCATGAGACTGTTTTGCAGCTTTCAGGCAACTGCATTTGAGTCAATTTGTGTCATCTTTTTACTTCGTATCGCATTATGGCAGCATTCAAATGATCAATATTGTTGCGCATTTTTCCTACAGTAGTTTGCTACAGTATTGTCTGGGCTTGGATCCGGCTCCGGCACCGGCTCCGGCTCCGGCCGGGGCAATTTTTCAGATCCGGCTCCGGCTCCGGTACTTTGAAAAATGTCGCCCTGTTACATCTCTATTGTTTACTGTCTAGTCTAGCAATATTTTCTGGCATAGTATAATGTTTATAGCAAAATTGTTGGTCTGTAAGTTACTTGATTTTGCTATTACTAGTACATTAATTGTGAAAAATCGCGAACTTGTTTGGATAGAAATAAGTAATTAGTAGTTAGGTATGGAGAAAATGTGTGCAGGAGATATATTGTTTTGATGTGATACAGACTACAGGTATAAGGCCTACATACCTAGGCTCACTTTATACAAGTCATTAGTGAAATAACTTTATCAGATTAGCAGAGCATTTGAAGCGATGAATATCAATATTAGGAAATGGCGGCTGTTCTCATGAGCAGTTTTACTCTCGAATTTGGTAAAATTACAAACTTGGCACAAACAAGCACAGTTTGGCATAATCAATCAAATATCAACCCAACTGTTGCTTCTACTGCCAGGCCAGGCTACGGCTGTCACTGCACCACAAAGCTACTGCATTACATCACTACGTACTACTTACGTACATACATCAAGTTTACAGTATAAGCAAAACTACGCATGCAAACAGAGGCATTGTAGGTACAGTAATGCTGCAAACACAGTCGTGTCACATTTCATAAAGGGGAATTTTGCAGCTTGTTCAGAGTAAGCCGCCTCGGGACGCCAAGTTTTTGATGCAAAATTCCCCTTTAATTAGGGGACCATGGGTAAACCCAGCCATGGTAAAAATCTCCATCTACCATTCAGGGCTGCATGTCTCAGAAACCAGTTGACTAATTGAGAGAAATTACAATTATATCTTGCATCAGTTCCATGAACTCTCCTAAACTACATTTGGTTCCGCCACAGTACATACCCTAACCTACTAGACTTCACTCGTTACATCCCACACCTGTAAACGTGCCCAAAAGTTGATGCTACAGAGTACAGATAGTACACACACATGAAAGCTAGAAACTCCTAGTTCAAGGTAGACATCTAGCCAGTCCAGTCATGTCAAGAAGAAAATACAAACCTAATGATAGAAATCACTCAGCTTCTTCAAACCACAACTCCAGCTCCTTCCGCATTTCTGGATTATTCTTGTACAGCTTCATCAGGCGCTGTCGTTCCTGCCAGAAAGCAAACCGACTTGACTGTTCAGCATCTCTGGCTGCCTGTTCCGCTTCAGTCAACATTGGCTGCATTTCTATGTCCTTTGGAGCAACCACCTTCTTAGCAGTTTTTTCAAGTGCTTTGGCGTCATGTGTGAGGTCTTTTTCAGCTTTATGGATGGATTCAAATTCAAACCATCTATAACTCATAAATGAACAAGATGTATTGTAGGATCAGAAGAGGTACTTTATAAACATAAACAGACAGAACAAAGTTGAGCAGGTGCTGTGGTTTACATACCCCTGTGTTGGCTGTATGAAGATTATAGAAAAGATAACCAAGAAGATGAGCAAGCCATTATTATTATTGGAGGTGTTCATGGTCAAAAAAGCTGTTCAGAAGACTACAGCAGTAAAACGGAAGAATGGTGAAATAATAATTGATGAAGTGCTATTTAAACCCAAGCCAGTAGCAATAGTAACATTTACCAGTTGGTTGGGTTGGCTATTTGTGGTGACTGGTGGATAGAATAAATAAGCAGAGGGACACAGTCTCACTTACAGTAATGAATAGTAGATGTCAACACATCATACTCCATGAAACTAAATTTTATTCCATCAACTCAAACATACCGAGTTGATGTGGACAGTTTGAAAAAGTCCCATAGCTGTTCATGTGCCATGTACAAAGTACAGTAGTCCTGTGTGGACAGCTGTGCCAAGGGTTGGCCGACTGCTGGACCTGTGCTTCCAGCTGTCCATGCAGGACTGCCGCACTTTGTACACAGCACATGGACAGCTTTGGGATTTTTCAAACTGTCAACACTGACTTGGATGTTCGAGTCTGATGGAAAAGTCCCCTGAATCTGCGCTGAAGCTGGTGCACAGTGGGTTTGTAGTCTTTTTATAAATTAGCAGACCTATGCAGTGGTCAATGAGCATGTACAAGTATAGTGTTCATAGAGTTGTGAGAGAAAAGGAGGAGACTTGGCATGGTTCCAAATTCAAAAAGGGGATTTTTGCAACTGTCCATCCAACTCAAAGAGTGTAGGTCAAAAAATCTAGAGGATTACAAATAAACCCACTGTGCATCAGCTTCAGCAAGGATTCATGGATTGCATGACAATGTTATGTACATATACAGTAACTGATAAAAAAAACAACATTAGATATTATGCTTAGAAGCAGTCCTACCCTACCAAGCAAAACAATACCACATGGTCCTTCACATCAGTAAACCTAATTGACCTTCACAAGTTCATAGAGGCCAATGGGATTGTCAAAAGAAATTGAAGAATTTTTCCACTGTTTCAAATCGATGACAAAGGACATGGAAGATGGAGTGATCCAGCCAATATTACTAATTGTATCAGGTTTGGTTTCATTGGAGAAGCTTGTGATGGTGTAGTTGACTGGAATGTACCATGGAGGAATGTCCCTTTGTGGTGGAGCTGACTTGACAAGTTTGACTTCACAGAAATCAGCATGTGTCTTCACATGCAGTACTGGGTGTCCTACAGCAATGCTTCCAAAAGGTTCTCTACTCATGGCTTACCACAATTGCACATAGCAGTCGTACCACCCAAGGTAGGTAACTATGTTATGTACCACTTTCATACCTATCAAGAAGACCATGTTTTACAACAAAACAAAAGACCATTATGGTACCTTCATAATAAAGCCAAGCATAGAAGTAGGCAAAGGCATCCAATGTTCTGTTGTGGTTCCATCCAGTTATATTGTTTGAATCAATGACAGCTTGAAATTCTGCGAGCAGCTGTGGGGTCGTGGCCACACCCCCTATGTATTTTTGCACGTAGGATGCCAGGGCAACAAATATGAGCTTTCGTGAAACAATTCTTTCCAGCATGAAGAAGATGAAGGGAGGCTTGTCATAACAAATATTCCAAGTTCTAATTCCCTTGCTATGGTAGGGGCTAATTACAGGTGTAGGTGGTGTGCCTTCCTTGTCATCACGAAAAATGTCATTCCTTTTTTCATGCAGCTTAGGTAGAAATGCATCCTGTTAAGCCAACATAATTCAGTAAAGTAACATCCTTATTGTTGCATATTTTTGGTGGGGTTGGATTACATATCCATGATGGCAATGCAATGCACTAGCCCCAATGTTCATGACTCTGATCCCAGCATATGCAACTCCCTGTTTGTATGTAAGTGTATGACACATATACATAATACATATGTATACTTATATAGGGTGTTTCAGAATAAACTCACCGGATGTTTGTGCTTATACAGCGGAGCGTCATTTTTCAATGCGGTCTTTCGGAATATGTAGCCAAGACTTCAACGTTTTCGCAGATAAAATTTCAACTTTCTAGGCCTGCAGAAAGCGGCTCAAAGCAGCTCAAAATGGCTGACCTCAGAAATCGAGAATTTGCCTACTATTTTACCACAATTGAGAGCATGTTCTACCATCCCAAAGCTAATACATTTTCAAAATATGTTCGATATCCTATGCAGGATGCAGCAGAACCAAATCTGCTGCGGCAGTATGAAGAAAAATTGAGAAAACTCAGCTGTGGAGTGCTACTTTGTCCTTTATCTAGGTTTTTCCCCCATAGTGAAAATAAACGTAAAATTCTGCGTCTGAAAGTTTGAGCCTTTGTAACTTTCTTGGTAGAGGGACTATGGGGCTGAAATTTTGTCTACTCAATTGTAGAAGCCTTAGCTACACAATACAGCTGAGCGTACTGAATCGAATGCTCCGATGAGGAATGAGAGGCACAAACACCCAGTGAGTTTATTCTGATACACCCTGTATATCCCTCTTGATACTACTACATACATAACCTTCTTGAGAAGCACAAGCTGTGCATTAGAAAAACTTCACTGCAAACTAATACATTGGTTAGTGCATACTGAACTGCATGCATAGCTGATGTGGGGATAAACACCCAAAAATACAATAAAGCTACAGTGCCACACTACAATTAAGAATGCGACTGCTTGCTATTGAACCTGTAGTGTACTGTACATACTATACTAGTATGTCTCTACCATCTTGCCTTAGCTTCCAATAAAGCACACCAGGTGACAAAAGTGGTGAGTCCTTCATTCAGCCATATTTCATCCCATGAAGCAGTTGTCACCTGATTGCCAAACCATTCATGAGCTATCTCATGAATGATGAGATTTTGTGCAGACAAACTGGCTGCAAAGATAAGGATGGCAGACAGACTTTGCAAGTTGACTGAAGAACAACTACATAACAACTACAGTAGTAAAGCTCTCATCTTACCCTTGCTCTCTTGGTGAGTTATTGATGAAGTAAGTGTAATAAGACCCCAATTTTCCATTCCACCAGGAAAGTTGTCAAGAAACACAAAGGAGTATCTTCTACCCAATTTGGGCTACATTGGGAATAAAAGGAATGTCACGTATTCATTGCACAATGCACATTAGCAGATAACCTTCACCAAACATGACAATTGATGCACAATGCATGCACATAGCAGATATTACCTCATGAACTTACATAATATGGGAATAGAAACTTCAGTGGAGCATAATACCGGGCTAAAGTGGTGTGCAAAGTTGTCAAAGTGATGCTCTGCAAAAGTTCGCCAGCCATCATACCACTCTTGTGTCAACCATGGAAATTCATTGTGTCCAGCTCCATAAAACATGACACCATTTTCACCAGAACTATGGCCAGGATAGTGGCCAACTATGAGACAGAAGAGGTAGCTTGACATCACAGGAGTTGTGTCATGAAATTGGAACACTGCCACATTATTGCTGACTAGCCCTACATGGAAATACTTAATGTAAAGTAAAGCTACATTGAGGAATGTACCTAGGCTACTACAGTGCAGTAATCAATTCCAGCCTGCACTATATTTGCCACATCAATTCACCCTATAATAGTATTGTTCTTTTGCAAATGCATTACTTTTTTCAACAGCTCTTGTGTTGAAAAATGCAGCCAACTCCGAAACTTGAGGATGAACTAGTTGTACTGAATGAATTTCAAAAGTAGCCTTATACTGGGGTTCATCTAAGCATGGAAATACTTTCCTTGCACCACGCATTTCCATTTGGGTGTACACAACAGTATGATGATGGCCAGATTGAAAATGTGAGTTGTTCAAAAATAGGCCTGTAGGTAACGATCCAGCAGCATCAAAGAACTCAAAGGTTCCAAGCTTCTGAATCATCTCTTCTCCTGGTATTGGCCATGTCAAACGTGGTGGACTTGCCTTCCAATACCAGGACAAATTCAGAAGGATTTCACTGTTCAGTGCAATATTGGTGAGGTTCATGTAGTCACAGGACCATGTAAAGCTCACTTGCTCAGCTGGTTCATTCCAACTGAACTGCATTTCACTCTGTGGTATATGAAAATGGGATTTACTAATTCCACTTTCATTGATTGCCATTGAAAATGTAGTAAAGTTTTGAATGGTGCTTGGATCAGCATTCAGATAGATTCCACTTCCACACTTCAAAGGCTGTACATTTCGCATTAAAATGACTGCATAGCCCGCGTTCTCATTGGTAATTGCATCGATGGTGAAGGAAAGGGAATAGTGGTAAGGGTACACTGTTTGTGGAAGTCGAGGCGGTGCAGGCTCAGACAAAGCCGCATCGAAGCAAAAGAAGAGTAACATAACCAGGCGGCTCAATAGCACTCTGGAGCCCCGGCACTTTCCCCATTGACATGTCATGATGAGAGAAAGTATAGTCGCACAAGAAATTTCATGAACCAGTGTAATTTTTTCTCAGCCAATAAAAGACGTAGAGCACAGCGGTCAAACTTCTACGGCTAACTTTAGCTTGCCGTTCCAATAAAAAAAACCGTTTGTCTCTA
This sequence comes from Epsilonema sp. ZAB3_2, assembly GCA_030247985.1. Taxonomy (NCBI): domain Eukaryota; kingdom Metazoa; phylum Nematoda; class Chromadorea; order Desmodorida; family Epsilonematidae; genus Epsilonema; species Epsilonema sp. ZAB3_2. The sequence goes on from JASAMW010007130.1 coordinate 20,778, forward strand.
GCGGCTCTCAGTGTCGAGATCTCGCCAAATTTCTTCAGTACTAAAATCGCCAAATCGGGCGTGGACCATTGGGCAATTCTAAACCTCGCAAACTCCCGAAAAATCAAAATGGCAAAAATAAGCATACGTGATGAAGACGATGAAAATGCGCATCGGGCGTACAGGGTCGTAGGGTGTCGTGGTTTTCGTGGTTTAGCGTCTGCCAAAAGGTGACACGATTTCAGTGCTGAAGGAATTTGGCGAGATCTCGACACTGAGAGCCGCTGGAGACAAACGGTTTTTTTATTGGAACGGCGAGCTAAAGTTAGCCATAGAAGTTTGACCGCTGTGCTCTACGTCTTTTATTGGCTGAGAAAAAATTACACTGGTTCATGAAATTTCTTGTGCGACTATAGTTTTTTTCTTTATTGACACACAACAATGTAGGCCTACCTTCAGTACAACTAAATTGCAACTTGAACAAAATTCATACAGGTTGCACCTCTAGGCTAGGCAGTCAGAAATTTAAGGGAAGATTTCCCTGGTGTGTGCATTGTTCACGGACACCCTCAAAATTTCGCATTTCCTATTCGGTTCATAAATAAGTACTACAACACATGGGGAATCGAATGCAAAAAACCGCATCTCAAAATTCGCCCTCGTTGAGGAGTTATAGATGCGCAAACCCTCCTGACCCATTTTAAGGCGAAAATTACATAAAATGCATTATTTTTAGGTTCCAGTGGACGAAGCCGGCTGAAATTTTGTACACACATACCCCCTATGGGACCCTACCTGCAGGGAAATTTTTAGCCCTCTAGCTTTCTTCACACTGGAGTTATGGCGTTTTGAAGTCAATTTCCATACAAACTGGGGCAAGATTTTTTTTGGTTATATGCCTATAGCTCATCAGATACAGCACCGGCCGCTCTGAAAATTTTTATCCCTTTAGGTAACCCATAATAGTTTTCGAAAATACAAAAATAAAAAATTCGGTAGTGGTCCGAGAATGAGAATGGTCCTCATGAATAGTGAAAAATTCAGGAAAAATGTTCCCGCCTTTTTCTATTATTCAAGATAAATGAGCAATACCACTAGAGCTTCTTTCTAAAAAGTAACCTATCTCATGTAGAATTTGATGTAGATTTCAAAAATAAAATTAGTTTTCCAAAAAAATTTAACCCCTAGCATATCATTTTGCAAAAGTAGTATATTTTTGAGATATTTTTGAGAATTTTGGGTAAGGGTTAAATTTTTTTGGAAAACCAATTTTATTTTTGAAATCTACATCAAATTCTACATAAGATAGGTTACTTTTTAGGAAGAATCTCCAGTGGTATTGCTCATTTATCTTGAATAATTGAAAAAGGCGGGAACATTTTCCTGAATTTTTCACTATTCATGAGGACCGTTCTCATTCTCGGACCACTACCGCATTTTTTATTTTTGTATTTTCGAAAACTATTATGGGTTACCTAAAGGGATAAAAATTTTCAGAGCGGCCGGTGCTGTATCTGATGAGCTATAGGCATATAACCAAAAAAAATCTTGCCCAAGTTTGTATGGAAATTGACTTCAAAACGCCATAACTCCAGTGTGAAGAAAGCTAGAGGGCTAAAAATTTCCCTGCAGGTAGGGTCCCATAGGGGCTATGTGTGTACAAAATTTCAGCCGGCTGCGTCCACTGGAACCTAAAAAGAATGCATTTTATGTAATTTTCGCCTTAAAATGGGTCAGGAGGGTTTGGGCATGTATAACTCCTCAACGAGGGCGAATTTTGAGATGCGGTTTTTTGCATTCGATTCCCCATGTGTTGTAGTACTTATTTATGAACCGAACAGGAAATGTGAATTATTGAGGGTGTCCGGCCTTCTATAGTCAGACTCTCACACGACTCAGAAACCTTCCCTTAATCAGTCTGTCATCAGGCAACTTGAGCAAACCGTTAGAAAAATGTTCAAAGGCGCCAGACAAATCATCAGAGCAATGCATTCAGCATTTTCCACTCATAAACTTATTTCCACAATAGATTGCGCAGATAACTGATGATTCTTTGGGAAATGATCATTTTTTCAAGGTGTCTGGATAGTTACAGCACCTATTATCAGGTGGCTACATCAAGCAAGTAAACCAAGACAGAAGCTAAGTAGATGACTGAAATGGAGCAGACACATTGAGAGTCATAAATAAACTTAAAAGTATTCAGCTTGTCAACTCATAGACAACAGAGAATGTCAGATATTGTCATACAGTCTTAAAATACCAATAATCTACTATAATAGTTCGCTATGGAACTCAAGTCACAGTGCATCTGCATATTTATGTAAAGTCGTCCCAGCCGCGTTCTGCCGTGTGTTATAAATATCTCCGGATCCAGCCATCGTAGAGCAAAGCGGTTAAAAATCTCTCGATAACTTTTAGCGGGATTGAAAATAAAAAAACCGCATGCGTCTACGAGCCCTCTGTGTCGAGAAATCGCCAAATTCCTTAAGTATGAAAAATGTCCACTTTTTTTCGATTATTCAACATAAACGAACAATGCCGCCAAAACTTTTTCATCAAAGTAGCCTATCCTATGTAAAATTTGGCGTAGATTTCAAAAATAGTATCGTTGATCCAAAAAATTTAACCCCTACCCAAAAATTGTCAAAAATATACAAATTTTGCAAAATTATATACTAGGGGTTAAATTTTTTTGAAACACCGATACTATTTTTGAAATCTACACCAAATTTTACATAGGGTAGGCTACTTTTAATAAAAAAGTTTTTGCGGCATTGTTCATTTATGTGGAATAATGGAAAAAGTGTACCTTTTTAGTACATTTTTCATACTTAGGAATTTGGCGATTTCTCGACACAGAGGGCTCATAGACGCATGCGGTTTTTTTTATTTTCAATCCCGCTAAAAGTTATCGAGAGATTTTTAACCGCTTTGCTCTACGATGGCTGGATCCGGAGATATTTATAACACACGGCAGAACGCGGCTGGGACGACTTTAGTATGTGTTTCTGCAGATTCAACTGATAGATTTGATATAATCAATCAGGTGGTGAAATGAATGGAAATCCAGACTGGGAGAAGCAGGCACATAAACTAATACATATCCTAACAAAAGTGTCAGTTCAGTGAGAAAAAGAACAATACAGACATTACATAATCCATAACACAATCAATCAATCGCCACGGTCTGGATTAGTAAAAAAACCAACTTGCAAAAACACTTCCTTGAAAAAGGAGGTATGAAAGGAGGTATGATTATACGTAGGCTATGTACTTCACCTGTATACATCTACTTTGCTACCAATACTTCCACACTGCCATCTTCCTTGCCAAAGTATGCTTTTTCTGCAGCGCCCAAGAACAGACCCGTCTCAACAACCCCGCTGAGCAATTTCAGGCGTTGGTTAAGCAGCTGCAGAGTCGGCGCATCCGCAGCCAAGCAGCCCTGGGGGAATGTCCAGTCCAGAATGTAATTGCCATTGTCCGTAATCACTGGACCCGCTTTGCGTTGCGCAAAGCGCAGTACGCATTCACCGCCTGAAGCAGCGGCAACGCAAAACCATGGATGAACACAGGCCCCACTATGTTTGTAGGTCCCACCATGTTTGTATAGGTCCCACCATGTTTGTATAGGCCCCACCATGTTAGTATGGGCCCCACCATGTTTATATAGACTAGAGATGGGCCGAGACTCTCGGTCTCGGTCTCGGAAATCTCGGTCATTTTTGGCGATCTCGGTCTCGGTCTCGGTCTCGACTTTAGAATTTTCAAATTCTCGGTCTCGGTCTCGGTCTCGCAACTTTTAGGGCCTATTTTAGGCGAGACCGAGACTAGATTGAAATCGTGCTTTCACAAGCAATTTTCATGCATTTCTGCTGAGATTTTAGCTGCCTATCATAAAAAAATTTCCCCTGCGGGGCGATTTTAGCCATGTAATGTTGAAAATAGAAGTGAAGCACCTATTCGTTACTGTTTTCGCCATTGAAATGTTCATTGAAAATGACCATCAGAAAAAATACGAACGAAATTCCATGAGTTTTTATTCCAATACTTAGTCTCGGTCTCGGTCTCGACAAAATTCCCTAATCTCGGTCTCGATCTCGGAAAAATTCTAAGTCTCGGTCTCGGTCTCGGTCTCGTTTTCAGCAACAATCCAGTCTCGGCCCATCTCTAATATAGACCCCACCATGTGTGTTTCGCCCCCGATTGCTGCTGCGCTGAGGTGTCCGTATTGATATTATTTCCCCGCTTTTTCTGGAGCGCTCAAACAGTTGCGCTGAAAATTTTGGGTGGCCGCGAGCTAACCACGCCATATTGCACTGAATGCAAAATGTACCATTATAAAAACAATGCCATAATATGCCAGCTCGCGACCACCCAAACATTTTCAGCGCAACTGGTCAATACTAATTCTATAGTAGGGTACTATGGGATAAAACCGGCCATGGGAAAATCCGGCCACCTAAGCTACAGGGTTTGCATATCTTAGTGAGCCAATGGACCAATTGAGACAAATCTATTCTAAGAATCGATTGCTTGAACTCTCCTCTTTCAAATGAGCAATTTGGGTCATCGTTTGCTGAAAAGCAAGTTCAAGGGGTATTAGATGGCCAGGTTTACCCCATGGTCAGGTTTACCCCACAGTACCCCATTCCAAAATAGCCACACTCTCGTACCATGTTCCTCTTCGATCCACCTTTTCACAGGCCGATGTGCGACTGGAAGGACCTCTAGCGGAAGACGAGAAAACTTGAGGCCAAGGCGTTCGCTTTTCTTACTGGCATCCGCCACCAGCAGAAATCGCTTGGCGCAGCGCATCACCAACTTCTCTTGGGTCAAACAGGCACCACCACCCTGTAAAAATACACGCATTATTGGACACCCGGTATACAAACAAACTTCATGCACACATACAAATGCAAATATATGCGCGTACACATGTGTGACGTGCTATGTACACGTTCAATATATGGCGATAGCAGGGCCCCGAATAAGGGACATGAGAAATCGGACCAAACGGTAATCAAACCCGCTACCCTCGGTTATACAGCTGTGGACTAGGTACACCACCAGGTGTCGGCCCAGGGACAAATGGCTAAACTCGCCCATACGTACAGTATGTACCTACAGTATGAAACTATATAGTATGGCCAGAGAGAGTTCAGTATGGGACTCAAAGTCGTCCTGCGTGGTTTGCATGTACTTCTGCTAAATAGGAGTAGAAGAATCATGGACAGAAATCCGCATTTATGAATCTATTTTACGCAACACGACTTGATGGTAAAAGTGATGAACTATGGGACAGACCAGGGTAAATGTTGATGGTGAAACTGGTGAAACACGACTTGAGTTCCATGCAGCGAACACACTCCTGGTCAGACTAAAGCTGATCCAATCTGTCACCTAATATATAGCCCGATTACCCATATATGGCCCGAATTACCCCGCAACTATCGCATGCACCCTAGTACCTTGATGCAATTGAGGTAGCTGTCGATTTCGTCAGCACCGTCTATGCACAGGTCCAGCTGGAAATGTCTGTCCAACTCTGACACAACCAGCTGCGGTTGGCTCTCATTCAGAAGGGACAAGCGTGTGTCAGCAGAAGTGGCCACACAGATGATACTACTCAGGTCCTGAAAAAAAGTGAGAAGAGGCAATGGAAGAGCATTTGCTAGTAACTAGATAAGGTACCGTGGGGTAAACTGGTAATGATCAGGTATGGTATCATGCTCTGTGGAACGGAAAAATGTGAAGTGGACAGTGTACAGAAGTACACTGTACAGAAGTACACTGTAGCTGAAGTACCTGAACCTTTGGACAGTGCACAGAAGTGCCACTTATAGCTCATTTGAAAGAGAATTCAAGGAATCGATTGATATCAAATTTGTCTCAAACGGTCCATTGCTTGCTGAGATGTGCAGCCCTGAAACATGGGTGACCGGATTATCCCACGGCCGGGTTTACCCCATTGTACCCTACACTACATGAAAATAGGCGTGGTTATAAGAGATAGCGTAGGAAAGCGGGCCAAAATAGATTTATTTTATTTTATTTTGTAGACGTCGCCGCCTCCCTCTGACTTGAGCATCAATCGATCAAGTATAATCTTTTTGGCACTTTCCTACGCCGGCCCTTATTGCAACCATACCTATTCTCTAGGAATGCACGGGCAACAAGGACAACCAATGTACCAATACCAATACCAACCCTCATGCCGCGTTCACCATACCATATGTCAGTACGTCTGACAAATTTGTCACGGCAGTACATGGCACAGCAAACGACCATGTACTCCTAGATACGTACGTACGTTATGGATTTACGGACGTCCGACGTATCTAGTAGAGATGGGCCGAGACTCTCGGTCTCGGTCTCGGTCTCGGAAATCTCGGTCATTTTGGGCGATCTCGGTCTCGGTCTCGGTCTCGACTTTAGAATTTTCAAATTCTCGGTCTCGGTCTCGGTCTCGCAACTTTTAGGGTCTATTTTAGGCGAGACCGAGACTAGATTGAAATCGTGCTTTCACAAGCAATTTTCATGCATTTCCGCTGAGATTTTAGCTACCTTTCATGAAAAAATTTCCCTTGCGGGGCGATTTTAGCCAGGTAATTTAAAAAATAGAAGTGAAGCACCTATTCGCCACTGTTTTCGCCAGTAAAATTTTCATAGAAAACGACCATCAGAAAAAATAAAAACGAAATTCCATGTTTTTATACCAATACTAAAGTCTCGGTCTCGATCTCGGTCTCGGTCTCGACAAAATTCCCTAATCTCGGTCTCGATCTCGGTCTCGGAAAAAATTCTAAGTCTCGGTCTCGGTCTTGGTCTCGTTTTCAGCAACAATCCAGTCTCGGCCCATCTCTAGTAGGAGTACATAGTTGTTGCGGTATGCTATGTACTCCTATAAGATACGTCGGACGTGCGGAAGTATGGTGAATGCGGTATCACTGGCCACACACTGCACGCACGCACCTACCCCTTTCGAAATCTTTTCCGCAAGAATTTTGACGATGTGTTTAGCGGTAGAGCCAGTGCCCACTCCAAGCAGCATGCCATCCGTCACATTTTCGTCCACCGCACGTTTCGCGGCGGCGTATTTTGCTGTGTCCACGCCTGCCCCTGAAGACATGCCCACCGCAGTTGCCAGAGTTCCTTTGCAGTTGTTATGGGTGAATGGATGAGGTCGCAAATAGCGTTGCGCACACGTAGTAGCGCATTTTCTTGCAAGACTTGTCCATTTTTATGCACATTTTATTTACTCTTTAGTCAAGTAACCGACATGTGGAAGTGGCGGCAATTTGGCTAAAAAGTAAATAAAATGAGCACAAAAATAAACAAGTTTTGCAACAAAAAGCGCTACTGCGTGTGCGCAGCGCTAAATGCGACCTCACCCATTGATTGCCTCGGCAAAACTTTGGAAATTTGATGGAGGTAGAGCAGGGAATAAAGCGAAGTGAAGATCTTGTGAGCTTTGAAATGAAACTCATGCAAAACAGATTGCACAGGATAATTCTTTCTTGGATAGATGATAGATGGACAGGCTAATCTGAAAAAAATAGAAATGATAAGTGCAAAGAAATCTGCAAAATTTACACAATCACAATTGACTAATTAGATACTAGCAAGTCAATAAGTAGGCCATTTATTTATTTATTTTATTCATTATCAAATATTCAAATTCCACTTTCCAAATTCAAATTATCAAATATTACTGCGCAGCTGTTTTGCTAAAATTTTCTTACCTCGCCGACATTTGTAATCATACCTAACTAAGCAAGGTTGCACTGAAATTTTATGTCAGGGGTCAATAAAATAATAAAAGAAAAAATAAAATAACGTTTTTACCGTGGACTAACCCTGTCTACCTAGTACAGTAGGTACGGTTTGTATAATCTCTCAGCGTGTTGCATGTACTGTGTGACGTGCCGCGTTCCGTATGGCGATAGCCGGGCCCCGAAAAGGGGGGGAGAGAAATAGGACCGAACGGGAATCGAACCCGCAACCCGTTACCCTCGGACACAGCTGCGGACTTAGGCAACCCCACCAGGGACCGGTCCGGGGACTTTTGGCTAAACTCGCCTTACATAGTACCTTGAACTTAGTTTACGTACACTACTGGCCTCGGATCGGACGCTATTGCCATACGTACGCAGTACGTAACATCCCGCCCGCCAAGCAGGCGCCCTCGCCGTCCACTATTGGACACTCCTGGTCCGAGGCATTTTGATCAAGGTGTCTGCCCAACACCTCCTGACGGCTTCGGGTTCCTTTTCGTCGGTCCTCCATGTGACGTGCCGCGTTCCGTATGGCGATAGCCGGGCCCCGAAAAGGGGGGAGAGAAATAGGACCGAACGGGAATCGAACCCGTTACCCTCGGACACAGCTGCGGACTTAGGCAACCCCACCAGGGACCGGTCCGGGGACTTTTGGCTAAACTCGCCTTACATAGTACCTTGAACTTAGTTTACGTACACTACTGGCCTCGGACGCTATTGCCATACGTACGCAGTACGTAACATCCCGCCCGCCAAGCAGGCGCCCTCGCCGTCCACTATTGGACACTCCTGGTCCGAGGCATTTTGATCAATGTGTCTGCCCAACACCTCCTGACGGCTTCGGGTTCCTTTTCGTCGGTCCTCCATGTGACGTGCCGCGTTCCGTATGGCGATAGCCGGGCCCCGAAAAGGGGGGAGAGAAATAGGACCGAACGGGAATCGAACCCGTTACCCTCGGACACAGCTGCGGACTTAGGCAACCCCACCAGGGACCGGTCCGGGGACTTTTGGCTAAACTCGCCTTATCTACCTTGAACTAGTTTACGTACACTACTGGCCTCGGACGCTATTGCCATACGTACGCAGTACGTAACAACTGTATGTGTGTTACGTACTGTACTACACGAACGTATGTAATGGTAATCGTAATGTACGTACGTACAGCACTTGGATAACTCTATAAATGTTGGGTTGGGCTATTCTTGCTTTTCATAAATACTATAGGCTTAAAGTATGCCATGTGCGCACTTTCCGTCAGCTTTTTGAATTGAGCAGACAAATATGGATGAGCCAAAAAATTATTGCCTTATGATCGAAAAGTCGAAAATTAGTATTAATTGACATGCCACCGATTTGGTGTGAATTCTCTGCGAAATAAAAAAAGCAATCAATCAAGCAACGAAGTGAAACAAAGAGAAGCAAAGGGGAATGAATACGAAAGATAGGAAAAAGCTTACTCTTGCTCGTCAGACCTCACAAACCACACTTATTACGCAAAGAAGTCTTGTGAGGTTTGGGCAAGGCAAATATACATAAATTTACCGTTAGGTGGCCAGCTTCCAAAAGACTATCATTTTCTTGGCTTACTGTAGATTCCATAAGTTTAGGGTGACTGTTGAGTTGAATCTGTGGAAACTTTAACTATCAAAACCGCCCCTGGGCAATTGTTTTATTGCAAGACAAATAAATACCAGAAATATTCCGGTATTTTATTTTGCTTCTATGGACTCAAGCAGATTACTGTAACTATACTATACTGTACACATACGTGAACCTTACGTTATGCATGGTTCGCTGTTTTGATCCCAAAATTTCTCCGTTTACAGCTTATCAACCCAACTCGTTACGCAACTTGCCTTTTTATCAATCAGCCCCCTGCCTCTCCTGTGTGCCACTCCTTTAACGAGTCGAATACGTACTGTATATCTGCTCTGAATACGAATGAGCCCATAGTTTTGTCCTTACTTAGCCTAGCCTACAGTTTGTCTGACAGGAGATAAGAAGAAAAAAGGAAGGAAAGAGGAAAACGAGCAATTAGCCGGTGAAAAAGTGCGTTTCCTTTTCCTTTCCGCGAAATTGATCAAACTCTAGGCTAATATAAGTATTAGAATCAGAATCTAAGAACTGTATTTCACAATTCACTGACCGAATCCGAAACTAGCTCAAAGAAAGAAGCCGTTTCAAACTCCTGTTTTGTGGTATTACAGCTACGTGACGTCCCTACGCTACCCTAGCGATGTTATCGTCAATTGGTCATAACAGTTCTACACTGTCCACGACTAAATCTCAGCCACGTCGAGCAAAAGCGCCCATTAAGCGGCAGAAATCAGCCACCGGAAGCATCACTTCGACTGTGGGAGCAGCTCTGAAAAATCTACCCTCTATGGTCTCAAGTGTTGCTGGAATTGCATTGAAGAGAAAAGGTAGGTTGAAAGGTGTAGGATACTGTGTGGGGTAAACCCGGACACGGGGTAAACCCGGAAACATAAAGCTTTTCTGAACTTGCCGCTGACGCAAATGATGAACATACCTACATAACATAGTATAGCTCATTTAGCTCATATAGCTCATTTTATAGCTCATTTGATAGAGGTGAGTTCAAGGAATCGATTGATATATTGTCTGAATCGGTCCATTGCTGAGATATGCAATTTAAAGCTGGATTTAGCCGGATTTTTCCATGGATTTTTCCATGGTGGCCGGATTTTCCCATGGTCAGGTTTACCCACAGTACCCTACAGTACATGAGTAAACCCCCTACCAAGAGAATAAAATTTTGCTATGCGGGGGCAGCTATACTGTGAAAAAACAAAGTGGCGAGTTTATTTACAAAAAAATAAATGTCGCCATTAGCTTTCGAAAACAAAGTGATGAAATAAAAACAAATAGTGATACTTCATGCTTCTGTCCTGTGCAGCACTTTCTGAAACAATTATGTGAAAAATAAAGCAGTTGTTGTCCTATTCTAGGATATTTTTCATTAATTCATGTTTTGCTGATTTTGCGGAAAAGAAAATTTGTTTTTATTTCATCACTTTGTTTTCGAAAGCTAATGGCGACATTTATTTTTTTTGTAAATAAACTCGCCACTTTGTTTTTTCACAGTATAGCTGCCCCCGCATAGCAAAATTTTATTCTCTGAGTAATGAATGGTAATGGTCGCCCTTCGATTCGAACCTTAACACGTCACAAAAGCTGCCGTAATGCCTGCCATACAAAAATCTGTTGCGTTTTGTGAGAAACAAAGACCTCTTTTATGACACTTGTGCAGTATTTTGTGCAAACTTTTTGCCAATGCGATGGCGTCATTTTTTTATGGAAAGACAAGTGAAACGTTGCAAGTGTACGGTAGTTCGATTAAGAAAGGTTTTCTGTAGCGGTTGCATAGTACGTGGAAGGGGGGTACTTTTTGTAAATCGAGATAATATGCCTATCGGATTCCCCATCAAAAACTGCATATGTAGATGAAGTTTTAGAAAAAAATTTGTTCAGGCATCATCGAGATATGCATGGGTAAAGGTGGGCAGGTCGCATTTTTGCCGTTTTTCAACGTTTTTAGCCATATTTCAGCAACCGCAGGGCTTAGAGGGCTACAATTTGGCGTGCGAAAAGATCCCATAGGGACCCAAGTCTGGACCAATTTTGAGCCCAATCGGCCACCTGTGTGGCGAGATATAGCGTCACAAAGTGCATTTCTGTATATTTTGCACCTGTTGCAAATTTAGTTTTTTGAATACCACGGCGCGAATACATGCCCTGCACGGGGTAAAATTTTGACAGCAAGTAGAGAAGGGTTAGGCCTAAAAACTTTAGTACTACCGCAAAAAATCTCTATAATTGGAATTGGGACTACAGTCCTCTCGAATAGTGAAAAATACCGCAAAAATTTTCCCGCCTTTTTTATTTTTCAAGATAAATGAGCAATACCACTGAAATTTTTTCTTCGTAAGTAGCCTATCTTATGTAGAATTTGATTTAGATTACAAAAATAACATTGTTTTTCACAAAAAATTTAACCCCTAGCATATAATTTTGCAAAAGTAGTATATTTTTGTGAATTTTGGGTAAGGGTTAAATTTTTTGGGAAAAACAATGTTATTTTTGAAATCTACATCAAATTCTACATAAGATAGGCTACTTACAAGGAAAAAATTGCAGTGGTATTGCTCATATATCTTGAAAAATAAAAAAGGCGGGAAAATTTTTGCTGTATTTTTCACTATTCGAGAGGACTGTAGTCCCAATTCCAATTATAGAGATTTTTTGCGGTAGTACTAAAGTTTTTAGGCCTAACTAACCCTTCTCTACTTGCTGTCAAAATTTTACCCCGTGCAGGGCATGTATTCGCGCTGTGGTATTCAAAAAACTAAATTTGCAACAGGTGCAAAATATACAGAAATGCACTTTGTGACGCAATATCTCGCCACACAGGTGGCCGATTGGGCTCAAAATTGGTCCAGACTTGGGTCCCTATGGGATCTTTTCGCACGCCAAATTGTAGCCCTCTAAGCCCTGCGGTTGCTGAAATATGGCTAAAAACGTTGAAAAACGGCAAAAATGCGACCTGCCCACCTTTACCCATGAATATCTCGATGATGCCTGAACAAATTTTTCCCTAAAACTTCATCTACATATGCAGTTTTTGATGGGGAATCCGATAGGCATATTATCTCGATTCACAAAAAGTACCCCCCTTCCGCCTATACTACAGGCTACTCTCAATCCTTACAGAAAACGTCTCTTAAACCGCAATCGTAGTAGAACAGAACAAGGGTTAGATGGTCGGCCTCAAATTTAATATTTATTGCTCGAAACTCCGGAAGCGCTTTGCCCAATCATTTTTTACCTTTTAATACTGCCGTTCGTTGTTCTGCACCTTTCCAAGCTTCTATATGTCTTTACTGTACACGTATGTATGTACGTACATTACGTGTATAACGACATGCTTGTATACCCAGTGCACCCAACCAACGTTATGAAGTCATTAGTCAGCACAGGAAGAGGTTTTTGAAGCCAGGCCCCGTCGGTTGATTGCTTCAACTAGAGGCGCAAAAAAAAGGGCGGGCTTCTCTTCTCGGCACAACACCCCCCGCACCGTGACTGTACTTACCCAACAAATTGGAGCGTGGAAACACACGCGCGGGGGGGGGGACCGTGTGTAAGACAAATCGCTGCTGACCAGGAAGACAGGGCCCACATGACTAGAACGAGAGTGGCGACTTGACTTACAAGTGACGAGTTCGAACTTCTGTTGCGGCTGTTGCATGCGTCAGCTTATTAGACGAGGAGCATAGGTAGCTCAAGCGTATTTGCTGTGTGTTGACTGTATCGGTAGTGGACGGTAGCATTTTCAATATTTATCTGACTACGCATTATGTACAGGGGTAGGTACGAGAGCGAACACAAAATGAGCGTCAGGGCGTCAAGAGCATACGAGAGAACGAAAGAGACACGAAAGAGAGAAGCGCCTATATTTATACCGCACGCGAACAAAAATACTGCACATGTTCCTACTAAAATTTACGTATGTGTTACATCTCTCCGGGGTTGGACTATTTTTCGTCCGCGAAAAATGAGAAATTATAGGAACAATAAAAAATCCAAAGCTTAAAATTGTACTAACTACATACTGCAAGGTTACGATAATAATACAATAGGTAGTACGCCAAGAAGAAATAAAAATCAAATTCGTTTTACAAAAATTCAACAAAAGTCTACAGTAATGAACAGGATAAATTTTGTACAGGTAAACGACGTGGAAAACAGGCAGAAGCTATTATTATATATAGTTCGAAGTGATATCAACATACTAAAATTTCTATAGATCTAGCTATGTACTACATAGGTACTAAGTTACATACGCGAGCATGGGCAAGAAAACGAACTTATATGTAGCACTACACACACAGCAAAATAAAACAGCAAAGACAGCCTAGCCTACGTACGTACGTATTCAGGATTTTTATTTACAAAGTGTATACCTGTCTGTCAATATCTGGTCCTTTGAGTCGGTCATGTCCCGTGTCCTGTGGGTGGAGAACGCAACTGTGCATACAACTACTACGAAATTTAGGCCTAATACAAAAGGTAACTTGCCTGTCCGCTCATTCTACTCAAGTAGTATAATAAAGGTTCTTGTTAGCTAAGTTTTGTTTTTAGTTTTAGGATTTTTGTTTAGAGAAAAAAAACTATTTTAAGTGCGTGAACCTTTATTATACCTACATAAACATACAATAAGAATCGGTCCAATCAATCGTTCATATCTTGTCGTCGGCTCTCTTCTTCTTCAGACGTTCAGACCTACGAACAAGCATGGGCACAGATGTTTTCACCGTCTCCGGGGTTGGTTGCGCGCCAGGGGTTTGAGGGCTGGTGTTGTCGTTGTTGGGCTGCTTGTGGGAGTTGCTGTGTGCCTTTTTAACTCGCGAAGCATGTACCCAGAATGGTGGGTATTTCTCGCCGCCGTCTCCTTTCTGGTTGTTCTGCACCTTCAGACGGGGAAGGTGGATGTCGATGATGGTGTACGGCCCAGAAAACTCGTGGAAAAATTTATGCGATAGGCCTTTGCGGATTATGGGAGTATAGACATACACCGAATCCCCGATTGTGTAGTTGACCGGCTTTACTGCTTTGTCGTATTGCACTTTTTGCCTGGCCTGCGCTGTGTCGTTTGCGAGTTTTCCGAACTGGCGTGCCTCCGTCAACCAATTCTGGACCAACCGCGGATAATTTTCGTCCAGTATGTGGTAAAAATTCCTCGGTTGACGAAAAGCAGCATCGATAGGCAAGCGCAGTTGTCGCCCGTACAGGAGTTCGGCAGGGGTGTAGTTCGTACTCTTGTGCACAGACGTACGATATGCCAGGAGGCAGAAAGGCAGGAACTTCGGCCAATCATCTTGGCGGCTGTTGAGGTAGTGTGAGAGCATATTGATCAGCGTTTTGTTGAAGCTCTCCACCTGGCCATTGGTCTGAGGACTATAGCCAGATGTGAAAAGTTTGCGAGTGCCTGATATCATGCACACCTGTTTCACCACCGCGGCCATGAAGTTGGACCCGCAGTCACTCAACAATTCCAGGGGTGCCCCGTGGCGACAGACGATGAGCTCCATGAAAGCCCTTGCGACTTCTTCGGCTGTGGCGTTTTCCAGCGCGATGGCCTCTGGCCATTTGGTGGCTACATCGGTGAAAACGAGGATCCATCTTTTGCCGCACAGGGACTGGTTCAGTGGTCCGATGAAATCGACTGCGACGCGATCGAATGGTATGCCAGAGGACGGAGCCTGCGTCAGCTCAGTGTGTTTCTGCAGTTTTGGTCCCTTGCGAGTGGCGCAACTGTGGCAACTCTTGCAATAATCCTCGATTTCTTGCGACATTTTCGGCCAGTAGAATCTACCACTGATTTTGAGCAGGGTCTTTTCAAAACCAAGATGGCCGCCGAAGATTGAGTCGTGGCACGTTTCCATGATTTCTGCTCTAAGCGACTTAGGCGCCACCGTGGCTAGTGTAAACGGAAAGGACAATTTCTTGCGATACGCGTGCTCGTGATACAAAACACCATCGATAAGATAGTGTTTGCTTGCGTTGCGCTTTGCTTCCTCGTACTGAGGGGAATCGCACGAAAGTTTTCCTTCTAGGAATTCGATGATTGGTGCAAGCTCAGTGTCCTCTCGTTGTAGCTTAGGCAGATTGGGTGGTCCATAGGGTAGAGTGGAAACGGCAGCCACCGTCTCGTCTGACATCTGCATGTGTTTGGTGTTGTCTTCGGCGTGTTTTGGTTTCGTTTGCTGCGCGTCCTTGGAACTTTGCACGTTATGCCTGCTCTCCCATGCGACAGGGAAGCTTAGACAATGTTTGTCATCAAACTCAGTTGTTTCCGAGGCCGGAAGTGGGAGTCTGGACAAAGTGTCTGCTGCTCCATTTGCCGTCCCTTTGACATACTTGATTTGTAGGATGTCAAACTGGGAGAGATACAGCGACCATCGCTGAAGCCTTGGATTGCTGCTTTCTCTACTGTTGAGCATGTATTGAAGTCCTTTGTGATCAGAAGCAAGGACGATTTTCGCGCCGAGCAGCAGAACCCGGAAATGTGCACAAGCCCAGATTAGACACAGTGCCTCCTTCTCTACCGTACTGTAGTTCTTTTCCGCTTTGATGAGTGTTCTGGAAGCGAATGCGATGGGATGATCCTGGCCATCCTCTTGTTCTTGGGACAGAACAGCGCCTAACCCTTTGTCGCTACTGTCACACGTCAGCTTGTACGGTTTGGAAGGGTTGGGAAAAGCGAGGATGGGTGCGGAGCAAAGCGCGCCCTTGAGCTGATCCAGTGCTTGTTGATGTTCCTTTTCCCAGTTGAAGCGTTTGCTTTGCTCTTTTTGCAGCAGAGAAAAGAGTGGACTGGCAATGACAGAGAAGTTTCGAATGAAACGGCGATAGAAACTGCAGATGCCGATGAAAGCGCGCACCTCTGTCAAGTTTTTGGGAGCTGGGATGTCTTTCACTGCTTTGACTTTGTCGCTGTTTGGACGAATTCCTTCCTTCGCCACTGTAAAACCGAGAAAGCGCACTTCATTTCTCACCCATTTGCACTTTTCGACTCTCAGTTTCAGATTGTGGCTGCGCAGACATTCGAGGACCTCCTTTAGATCCTGGAGATGCTGATCGAATCCGCCGTGGGTGTACACGATCAAGTCGTCGAGATAGCAACAAGCTTTCTTCCACATGACTGACTGCAGGCATGCTTCCATCAGGGCCTGAAATGAGTTTGGACTAGTTTTGAGCCCATAGGGCAGTTTGAGGTACTCAAACAGGCCGAACATCGTCGTGAATGCAGTTTTGTGACGATCCGCTGGATGGAGGCGCATCTGCCAGAAAGCTGAAGCCAGATCCAGAGCAGTGAAATAGTTGGACCCACCGACGGTGTCGATCAAATCGTCTATGCGAGGCAAAGGGTTATTCTGAGGAGCGACTATAGCCTGGTTCAGCTTTCGAAAATCTCCGCAGATCCGTAAAGCACCTGTAGCTGGCTTGCTAACAACCACCATTGGAGAAGCGTACTCACTGGTTGACTTTTGGATGATGTTGTGCTTTTCCATCAGCTCCAACTCTTTCCTCACAGGTTCGCGCAAGTTCATGGGCAAGCGGTACATGCGCTGCTTCACTGGAGGATTATCACCTGTGTGTATGCGATGGAGATAGGTGGAACAGTCACCCAGGTCATATGTGTCCAAAGCCAGAACAGAGCTGTACTCCTTGAGTAAGCTGCGGAGTTGTGCTTCTTGTGATTCAGACATGATGGAGTCGCGAAAGTTCAGGCTAGAGATCAGAGCATGTTTTTGTAGCATGATGTGCTTTGTGTCTTTTGTTGGTGGTGGCAAGGGACTTGCCACTGGTTTGTCCTGGGAGCGTACAAAGTTCACCTGGCCCATTTGAACCATGTTGATGTCCTCCAGCACAAAAACTGTACCAAGCGTTTGCTTAGCGTGTATTTTGACTGCGTTTTCATGCGGATTCAGGAGCTTGACAGGGAGATGTGGCTCATTTGGGCTGTGGTGGACACCTCTCATGGCCATCACTCCTGACCTTGCGATGGAGGGAGATGGCTCAAACTCCATTGTAGTTCCTTTGGCTGGGCGGCCTTCCATGCTTCCCAGGATGGTGGTCTCTGACTTTGGTGGGATTATGGTTTCATTGGGTGCAAAAATCTTCCAGCCATCCTTTTTTACTGTCTGAAATGGCAATGGTTTGCCTCCGCCCAATGCCACTGTTTTTGTTTCGAAAGTTGAATTCAGCTGTGTGCAATTTCGTCAGAAGGTCCGTTCCGAGCAAGCAAGTTTGTGGTGAGTTTGCGAGCACATGAAATCGGTGCTGTACTTGTCTGTTGTCGATGCGTACCGACAAGCGTGCGGATGCTTTTATTTGTAGACTACTTCCAGATACATTCAGTGCATTTGTGCGAGGTTCCTCGAACGTGACAGGCAATTGCTTTGCGAAGTCATAGCTCAACAGAGAGATTGTAGCTCCCGTGTCGATGAGTGCATTGACTGGGAAACCCTGGATACGTACAGGCAGCAATGGTACCACTCCAGTTTCGTACAGTGAATTCTTCTGTCCTGTGAGATTGCACACCACCTGGGCCAGCTGCACTTGATGCAACACGTCTCGTGGTAAGTGGAGAAGAATGATTGTGATCAGCTGTAGCAACAGGATGCTAACGCGATGGCGCAGGAAGCTGGCAAGAGAAGCGAGAGCAACTCGAATCAGGTGGAATGTCAGCAGGACAGGAAACGCCTTTTTCCATGAGAATGGAGTGATAGGCAATGGCGTGATGGAGATTTTTCGTGTGTGAGTGTTATTCATTTGAGTGTCTGGCAACACTGCGAACACTTGAGCTTGGTGTGTTTGGACAAGACTCCAGGGAGTGCATTGTGGAGAGCCTGGAGCAGTGTATTTGGGCATGAGCTGTGGAATCACTTTCGTTCTTCCAGCTTGATGGCGTTTTTGATCCAGCACGATGGCAGTTTCCTTTGGCTCTGAGGTTAGTGTCGTTTCCACCTCTTCGATCACTGGGCCAGAGTTTGATGTGTATGTTTTCAGATCCATAGGTGGTTCTTGTCTCTGTGCTCTGGCCAGTACGTGAGTCTGGTACATGTTGATGAAAGTCTTTGCTGGATTCAACTGCATCTTTTGGAAACACGATGGGCAGCAACAGAACATTCCAAAAGTGATCCACACGAGCATGCAAGTGCAAAACACATAAAACTGCCAGAAACTGACATCCAATCCCCAGAGAAAACCAAACAATCCTCTTTGCATGTTTGCCATCAGTTGCCGCGCCCCCAAGGTGGGGTTCTCTGGGTTTTGGACGCCAAGTTCAGTGAGCAATTGGCGCTGTGCAGATAGTGAGCTCATAATGTCATTCATGGATATGTGCGTATCCAACTCGCTCCAGTTCATCATGATTATTTGGTGAAAGATGGTGGGTTTGAAAAACGTGAAGGTAGTATTGTCCCAATGCATCAGCTCTATCTCTGTCACCTGACCATTAGCTGGGCGGATTTTGCCTGAGGCACTTTCGTACAGGTAGGTGGTGTTTTGATGGACCATGGGGATTTCTTTGCGCAATGAGCAGTCAGCTGGTAGGCCTTGTTTTGTTACGATGCCCGTTTTTGTGTTCATGAATCCTTTGTGTATTTGACTGCTGATGTTGAATTCTAAGGGGATTTCCTGTGTGCACGTGTTGTTCATTGGTAGGAATTTGTACGTGCCTTCCCTTAGCTTTGCGCATGGCCATAGTTCTATCGCATTTCCGCCGCTTTGTGCTATGATGTCCGATCGGTGTGTGAGATGTCGCATGGTCAGTGTTGGGGAGGCGAGTATGGATGCTTTGAGCACTGCCACTGTTGTGCGCATTGCTTTACACGTTTCGCTCAGTGCGTGTGCGAAAGCGAACTGAATGTTTTCTTGAGTGGATATGTACAGTGCTTGTAGACTAGCTGCGAGGACGTCTGTAGATACAATGCCGTTGTCTGGCTGTGCGCGCTTTGTGCGTTTGCGCGTTTGTCGCGTGCGCGCGTATTTGTATGGTATGCCCTGGTCCGACAGTCTCAGCATGTTTCCTTCGCAGTCCTTTGTTTGCCGCTTGCGTTCATTAGTCAGTGCCAGATTGCCATCATCAGCGAGCCAGCTGTTTCCGAGCAACTTTCCCTCTATCGTATCCCACGGTAGATTGTCGCATTTTTCTTTGGGGTCTGGTTTCCAGATGAGAAACGTGCCATCTTTTAGCAAGCATTTTCCGAGGTCGTAACTGCAGTGGCTGGTATCGCCGGCGGTGCTTTCAGTGACAAGAGAGCCATGTCTTTTATATACAAAAGCTTCGTACAAGAAAGCGTTCACCACCTTTGACACTTTCCAGTAGCAGCACTGGAACAGCCCCCCAGGGTAGGAGAAATCTGGCTCGTTTTGTGTCTTCCACAAATCTGCTTTGGGAATGAGATCGCCATATGGACTTTTGTGCCAGTTTACCATGTGCTGACAGACCCCCTCTTCCACTGATAGTTGGCGTTTGTACACATGCCTTCTGGACTCATCGCCAAAAAACCAGGTTTTTGTGCGCACTTCTGTCTCGATGAGTTTGCATGCAGAAGCTGGGGATTTGTATTTGATGTGATTGCGCTTGTACAGGGTCACTGCTTGGGGTCTTAGGCGGGAATGCAGCTCATTTTTAGGCGCGACGCATGGTGATGGGCCAGGGATGGAAAAGATCTGTTTGCCATGGGTCGTTTGACATAGCATTGGCTCAGCAGAGGAGAATCGATTCCCAATCAAAAGAGGAGAGATGAAAAGCAGAGCCTTACCATTGTGGGTAGCAGTCGCTCCTGACGTGAGGAAGCAGAGAATGATGGTCATCATCACGGCCATCCACATGGGCCACTGACCACTCCAGGAGCTATAGGCAGAGCGCGGTGGCGGCATTGGAGGTCGGGCGTAGTAGTTAGACCATTGCGGCCATTGAGAGTACTGTGACGTCCATTGCGCCGGTGGTTGAGGCTGCTGCTGAGGCGTGTCAGATGGTGATGATGGGCTCTCCAGTGATTTCTTGCGTTGTTTCCTCTTCTCCGTTTCTGTGGTTGAACGTTCGGCGGGCTTTTCCTCCTTATCCTCCGTTGCTGGCATGAAGCTTTTCAGCTGCTGCTGGACTTTAGCTTTTACCTCCGCCTTGTCCACTTCAACGTGGAGTTTTCGCGCCAGAGCTCTTCCCAGATCCAAGTTGGCCGTGTTCACTTTCTCCAGCTGCCTCTCGAGCGCCTTGTTTTTGTTCTTTTCTCTTCCCAACTCCGCGCGCAGCCGGTGCAGTTCTCTCTTCGCTGGTGACAGTGGGCTGCTGTGAGTAGAGGGTCTGTGATAGCGTGAGTTGGCGCCCTGGTTTTCTCCCTTGCTCACTCCTCTGTGTCTCCATCCCTGTGCTGGCTCTGGGCTTTTCCGACTAATCGCTGGGCGTTTTCGCGAGCTCCTCTGTTCTTTTTCCACTTCTTTCTTCTCCTTTCGACGCTGGTTGATGAGCTCCCGTGCATCTTCCGTCTGCTCCATTCTCATGCTTTCTGCGTCAGGAATGTCAATGCAGTCGTTGTCGTCGTCTCTTATTTCACCATCCGAGTGCAGCACTGGCGATTCCGATTGTTCTCGTGACATATCTGAAACAGGAAAAACAGCACATACTATGTTATGCTGATCCTGCATGCCAGTGACGTGGCTGGACTCTTCAGATGGATCGAAGAATTGGTGGATGTTGTTGTTTTGAGTGGGCAATACTGTACTCACATAATTCACGCTGCGGCCATTGTTGCGGTTATACTGGCTACTGGGAAATCTGTTGTTGCGATTTTGGTTTCGATTCGCATTTCCCATTCTACACTCGCTGGTGGAATGGCCGTGCCATCTGTGGTTTTCGCAGTACGGAGCGGTGCAGTTTCGCGCAGTGTGTCCGGGCTTGTTGCACAATTGACACCTGTTTTGTTTGTTGTTCTGTCGTGATTTGAACCAACAGTCATTGGTGGTATGCCCAGTTCGTTTGCAAACCCCGCAACTCATTTGGCGACAATCGCGTTCGTAGTGCCCATTTTTGCCGCAGTTTCTGCACTTTTTGTCCCCATACGCTGACGATGTGAGTACAGCATTGCTTTGCTCAGTGGGAGCAGAGGTCAGTACAGTACGACTGAGCGCATTCGTCAATACATCCTGCTGCTTAAGCATGGAATCTTGCACGAGAGAGAGCGATTTGAGCTCGTTTTTGAGCGTTTCGAACTGCGCAGAAGTTTGGTCCGTGGGTGAGCTCACGGTCGTCGAATATGCTTGCACACAGTTAGCAGCCTGCGTTCCAGGTGGCGCGTATCCCGACAGTAGCTGTTTGTGGGCAGTGTCCGCCGGCAAGCTAGAGGCTACGACGCTCACAAGCGGATGATTATTGGCGCCAGAAGCACCCAGCGCAGTTTCCAGTTTCTCCGCCGTCTTGAAGCATTCCTCCAGTGATTCATTGTGATTGGCGGACTGGGCCATGCCGAACTTGAGAAACGGCAGCATTCCTTCGAGGAAGCGGTGTTTAATCCTATTCGCGTTCGCTAAGGTAGTAGGGTCATCCGCCGGAAAAGCCTTCATAAATGCCGCGCGGACTTCAAACCGCCACTGATGAATGGTCTGTCCCACTCGCTGTTGCAGCGTGTGGAAGATCTGTTTGTTTTTCTCCTTTTCGGATCGGCTGTCGACGAATTCTTCTGCCAAGGCGGCACGAAGAATGGCGTAGCTGTTCTTTCTGTGAGCTGGCAGAAAGTTGTAGTGTTGCTCAGCTGTTCCTTTCAGTCGTCTGACCAGCATGTGTAGTTTGGCTGCATCCGCCATCTGCATCGACCCGCAGATGCGCTCAAAGCGCGTAATCCAGTTGGTGAAATTCTCTTCTTTTGTACCATAGAAGTCTTCGAAGTCTTTGTCGGCCGCATAGTTGCCGACAGGCACAAACTGGACAGGCGGCTGCTGTGCCGCGGCAGCCTGCGGCGCGTTCCGAGCTGCTTCTTGTGCTTCACGTAACTCCTGTCGAACCTGTTCCAGTTCGATTTGCAGGTTCTGCCATTCTCGGTTGCGGGCACGAGCGTCCCGGTCTGCTTCTTCAGCCATATTGGCGATGGACGGTATTTACGGCAGTTATAAAAATGACGAACGAAGATTTCGCAAGTAAAACGCAGCCGAGTCGCAAAGAAAGCGAACGATGTAGATGGGGTTTCAGACGTGTGCAAGATTCCAAGCGAAGCAGGAGTATTGACAGACGCTTCAAAAGTCTGTCAGTTTGTCGTAGTAGTTTGTTTGGGTTTCCGCTGGTCGAGACACAACACGGAAACCCAGGTATGTATTGATGTACGTAAGGGTAAGTACAGTAAAATTGTATTTATGTACTGTACGTATACCTACGTTGTAGAACTTCCTTGTATCCTTGAGCCAGGCAGCTGCCAACCAGGACGACTGAGAAGCTATAGAGCTTGGAAAACTTGAGAACAGGAGCTAGAGAAGCCACGTGATAGAGCAGCGGTGTACAGATTTAACAGCGGTAAGCAACAGCACGTATAATCAAAGAGACACTGGAAAGCAAAGACGTTCAGAAAGATCAGCAAAGACACCAAGAAAAGACGGCAATGTGGCCGAAAAGTGTGTATGCAATAGGTAGCCTATGTACGGAGAAAGAGTTAAACGTCGCGATGTGTCACTTTGTTTTGCACCAAGTATGCGTATTAGCCATTGGCCATTCGGATTATTTCTTTTGACTTCGATATTCAGCCGTAATTATAGTTTTACAGCTGCGTCTTTTTGCTGCGAAAGATGAGAGAAGAGAAACTGGTAGCGGCCCGTTTGAGTTTGACTGCATGACACTGTGATGCGCACTGTACGTACTGTAGGTAACGGCATTTTATCCATTGTGTGTACGGATGCATTGTTGTCCTCGTGCAGTAGCTGTGGTTGGAGCGACGGTGCGTAATGCAATAATGACTCCTCAACCGTCAGATTTGTGACCGTTGCAATTTCTTTTAGGGCATGATTTGTTGACGGCGGGAATACGGACGTATGCAACATCATGTGCATGTACGTACGTACTGTACGTACGTTGTCGAGTGTATGTAGTGTGCCGTTGATTATTTTTAGCAACTCGAATGCACGCATAGTACATCAGTGCACGTATGACGTGTGATGACGTCTAAGAAGTGAGCGGAGTGGCTTCTGATCCGCTTTTATACGGCGCCGACGGGCGCGTGCAGAATTGAAACACTGCAGTGGGGTAGGTGCTGAATGCCTACCGTAATCTGGCTAGCATTAAGATGCATGCGTAGACATGTCGCTGTGTATGCGCGTTGCAAAAGAGCAGTTGCATGCATGTGTTTCCTTGAGTGGATTTGCTATCATTCCGATATGCTTCTTGTTTATGCTTGAATGCCTTTTTCGCTTTTGCAGCATTTCTTGTTTCGCTAGGGTCTTCAGTCCCTGGAAACGGAAGATGATGATGAGCTAATGAGCTCGGCCGTCAAACCACGCGGCCTATGCCATTTGGGGCACGTTAATGAAGTTCGGCTCGCCTGTCGGCTGAAGATCCGACAGCATGCGGCTCCCTGGGTCTGTTGCCCAGGGTGCTCCCCTTGACGGAGCTAACATGCCGGTTAGCTATTCCGGCATGAGTCAAGAAGGCGAGTTCTTCAGGTGTCCGAGTGTTTGGAGGCGTCTTCGCAGGCCCCATTGTCACTGGACGTATGTGACCTGAAGAGTGGCAGATCGGCGATGACGGAACGACGGGAACCCTGAGGTTGACTTCATAGGCGAAGTTTTACCCCGCCATGCGTAGACGAATGCGTACTAACGCATGAAGATATATGTATTGACGAATTGCACGTATAAAAGAGTGCGTGATGGAGAATGTATGTTGGAGAAGATGTTCCGACACGCTGCTGATGCTAACTCTTCCAGCTGTTAGCGATGTAGCAGAAGCAAGTAAGCTTATTAGCTATACGTCGATACTTGCTCCCTACTGCCTGCTCTGTCTTGACGTTTGAGACTAGCGGGAAACAGCCTCGGCCGAAGGCTTATCACATAAGCCAGGTGGGAATGTACGTAAATGTACGGTAATGTACTGTATGTACTGTATGTACAAGTAGGTACAGTTATTTACACCTGGGAGTTCTCTCTCCAGGGATGTACAAAACATACGTATGCTTCTTGAGTCCTGCGATTGCTGTTCTTGGTGACCAAACTTGAGCTGGTGAACAAGAGAATGTTCACTGACTGGAACAAGGTGATTGATGAATTGAAGATTCCGCAAACAGAAGGCGCATGACGCACCAAACTGTAAGACAAATCGCTGCTGACCAGGAAGACAGGGCCCACATGACTAGAACGAGAGTGGCGACTTGACTTACAAGTGACGAGTTCGAACTTCTGTTGCGGCTGTTGCATGCGTCAGCTTATTAGACGAGGAGCATAGGTAGCTCAAGCGTATTTGCTGTGTGTTGACTGTATCGGTAGTGGACGGTAGCATTTTCAATATTTATCTGACTACGCATTATGTACAGGGGTAGGTACGAGAGCGAACACAAAATGAGCGTCAGGGCGTCAAGAGCATACGAGAGAACGAAAGAGACACGAAAGAGAGAAGCGCCTATATTTATACCGCGCGCGAACAAAAATACTGCACATGTTCCTACTAAAATTTACGTATGTGTTACAGAGCACGAAAAGGCGGACTGGATCTGTCCGTAGAGCCATCCTGACCAAACTGGGCCAACCTGCTGCAGAGGAAGGTACATACGGGGTCGCTTTTAAGCCTAAGCCTCAGCTACATAAAGCCTGCCAAAGCCTAAGCCCAAGTTTCGTGAACAGGAAGATTGGTTTGAATTCAAAATTCGAAAGTCGGTGTAGGGGAGCCCTTGCCTTTAATACTGTACGTAGTATGTGTGCCATATGCGTATGCAGTATTATGTTTTGTTTTCTCTTTTTTATTTTACAAAGAAGAAAACCAAATGAGAAACTTTTTCTTCTCTGATTTGCTGATCGACGCAATCTTTTTTTGTAGCCAACAGCTGTATGTAGAGGGAGAAACCTAACGGTAGACAAGTACGTACAGTATACAGTGTACTAAAATCTGACAAGCATAGATTGCAAAAGCGACAGAAATGTCGTCTTCCATCCAAGGAACTAGGTGGGGGCTCGAACACGCTGGGTGATCCACAGTCTACCTTTACAGACGTCCACGTTACGTATTGAAGTTGCTGGACCTCCCAATGTCCGTGTCATACCGTTTTCTAAATTTCGCAATTCACAAAAGTCATGCGTTACGCC
Source organism: Epsilonema sp. ZAB3_2 (assembly GCA_030247985.1). Taxonomy (NCBI): domain Eukaryota; kingdom Metazoa; phylum Nematoda; class Chromadorea; order Desmodorida; family Epsilonematidae; genus Epsilonema; species Epsilonema sp. ZAB3_2. Next base: position 46,400 of record JASAMW010007130.1, read on the forward strand.
CGATTTCAGACCACAACAAGAATGATAGCCTATAGGCTGGCCAGTAGGAGTTTGGCATGGCATTTAAGGCGTGTTGCGTTGTATACAGAATCTCGTTTTGCGATTGCTATAACTTGGAACAAACTCCTATGTTGGTTTATAAGTGGTAAACTCACTTTTCCACTGCAAAATTGGCCAAAAACTGAGTAACATCTATATTGCAGACTCAATAAACCAAAATCAAAATTTGTAATTTATTTTGGTTCACTAAGATTACCACTTTCAATTCCACAATTTTTTTGCTTTACCAGTGCCAAGATGACTCTTTACCACTTGTGCTGCCAAAAAAATTAATATTTGGAAGTGGTAAACTTAGTTGACCAAAAGAAATTCTGTATTTTGATTTTGGCTTATTGAGTCTGCCATATGGATTTTACTCAGTTTGGCCAATTTTAATAGCGCAGGGAGCACATCGATTTGGTCTTTATAGGCTATCATTCTTGTTGTGGTCTGAAATCGGGCGTAACACGTGACTTTTGTGAATTGCGAAATTTAGAAAACGGTATGTCACGGACATTGGGAGGTCCAGCAACTTCAATACGTAACGTGGACGTCTGTAAAGGTAGACTGTGGATCACCCATCGAGCCCCCACCTAGTTTGTGGGATGCTGTTAGGAGCGGCATTTCCTGACAAATTTTATGCCCTGTCATCTCGCTTTCTTCGTTATTGCAGCAATATAGCCTTCGCTTTTTCTGCGCATTCTTTCCGCATCGCTAAATTTTAGCCAAAAACCCAATTACTGCCGTGCTTTTGTTTCTGCTCCAAAGCGAAGGCTTAAGGCTATCCCAGACAAAAAGCTATGCGATTTCTCGACAATTTTTCTTGCACGCAAACAAAACAGAGCAGGCGTCAAAGGAGTCAGTCCAAGCCAAAGCTGCTGCTATACCAAGGGTTTCTTAGTTGATCCAAAAAGGTCGGACCCGCCGGCAGGCCGAAGGATTAGTGCGCTCTATTTGATCCAAAAAGGCCGTCCGGTCCGGACTTTTTCGTCCCAGCCCAAGCATCGGACGAAACGGATGAGCTTTTGTGTCCTCCCTCTTGAGTGGCCATAGGAGGATTATGTACTGTCCACACAGATAGAAAGAAAAGCAATGTTGTAGAGCGCTTCTCTGGAAATGCACCTTAGGCACCTTTTTTATGGTCCAGCAGCCGTTCTCCAAACATATTGAGACTTTTGCATTACGTTGCTGACCAGTTTAAAATTTAACCCATTCTGTATGCTGAGATATGGCGCTGGTAGGCCCAAATTGCCCCCTTTGTGCCAGCCACTTTTTTCAAAAGTTCTTTAACATCATTCTACTCCATTTTTTCGCAGATTTCGGTTTGGGGCATGCCCCTTCGAAATTTTGATAATATGCCATGACATAGTCGAAAACGAGGTAATTTTGGCTAATTTGATCATTTTCGTCAATTTTTGTGGTGTATTTATCAAAATATCGAAGGGGCATGCCCCAAACTGAAATCTGCGAAGAAAATGGAGTAGAATGATGTTAAGAACTTTTGAAAAAAGTGGCTGGCACAAAGGGGGCAATTTGGGCCTACCAGCGCCATATCTCAGCATACAGAAGGGGTTAAATTTTAAACTGGTCAGCAACGTAATGCGAAAGTCTCAATATGTTTGGAAAACGGCTGCTGGACCATTAAAAAGGTGGCTAAGGTGCATTTTCAGAGAAGCGCCCCGGCCAATTTGTGTTTGTCTTGTTTGGTGGTCCGGCCGGCCGGCCGCCCAAAAATCAACTAAAAACCCTTATCGTGTCGAAACAGCTCGAAGCTCGAAAATTGGCTGATCTACGTACATTCTATTCTTCAGAAACCTGCTAATTGCCTCTTTCACACGCTTTCATCTGGAGCGCTACTTTTTGTGCCTACACTTTTGTGCGCAACGTTTCGCCGCACCTACTTATGCCATCATGTTGACAGTTTTTTCGATGAAAAGTTTTCAAACACCCGGTCGCGGTACCCGTTATCGCTCGGTGCAATTAGATGAAGCTCCGGCAATTAAGAAAAACATGGCAAATGATGCGGGTCAAAATTCAGCAACTTCGCTAAATAATAATAATGCTGGTCAGTCCTTGAATAAACCTTTTGATTTTCACCTTATCAGCGCGCTACCGTATTCCTTTTTTCAAAATTTTCTCTTCTTTGCTAAAACCGTAATTCAATATTGTTCGGCTATTGCATAAACGTAAACAAACACACAGGACCATTGAAACACGCCAACACCTGGCTCTGGCATGATTGTAAGTTTTTTGCAAATCGCCGAATAAGGGAAATTGTGGTCTTGTGTGAACTGAAAAGGTGGAAGTCTAAGTCACAAGAATTAGTTAAATGTAGGTAGGTACGTACATAGCTGAGTGATAGCGATAATAGTATTTAGTAGTGATAGGCTGAATAATAAGGTTATTTGAATACTGAAGCAGGTTTACAACAAAAAATCTTGTTTCTGTTCTTAGATTCCGAACAAGATAGCGTTGATGCTCAGCAGCCAAGGTACAAGCCGGAAGGTCTGCAACATCTGTGCGAAGCAACGAAATTTTCCAAGAAGGAAATCAAAATCATGTACCGAGGTTTCAAGGAGGTAGGTGAATGAAATAACAAACTGTAAGACGAGCAAATGTTATTTATTTATTTATTTATTTTATTTATTTATTTATTTATTTATTTATTTATTTATTTATTTATTTATTTATTTATTTATTTATTTATTTATTTATTTATTTATTTATTTATTTATTTATTTATTTATTTATTTATTTATTTATTTATTTATTTATTTATTTATTTATTTATTTATTTATTTATTTATTTATTTATTTACAGGTGTAATCATGGTTATACACGTACAGTATACAATACGTACTATACGTAGCATTTTTTCCTTGACATTTCCCAATTTTTTTAGTGCTGTCCAACTGGAATCGTAACTTTGGCCAAATTCAAGGAGGTTTACAGCTATTTCTTTCCGCAAGGCAATCCAGGACCTTACGCAACTTTCGTCTTCAATACATTCGACAAAGATCGGAATGGACAAATTAGCTTCGATGTAAGCTGAAATAAATAAATAAATAAATAAATAAATAAATAAATAAATAAATAAATAAATAAATAAATAAATAAATAAATAAATAGGGCCTAAATAAATAATACATAGGCTACATACAATTAAATAGGGTACTGCAAGACAAAGCTACCAACCTTTTCCCGCACTACTGTAATGTTCCGTATATAGCCCCTCTCGTGTATAACCCCCCTCGTGTATAGCCCCCAAATCGGCCACTTACGTGATTTGCCCTCGTGTATAGCCCCTATTGAGAAACGCGAAAAGCAAAGGAAATCAAGTGTTTTTGCGCTAAAAACAGCGTTCTTGAGGTGTTTTGATGCATAGGAGTTCATCTGCACCTCATTTGGACCAGTTCTGATCATTTTGCTAGTGACATCTCTTCAAGGGGAAATTTTTTAGTCAGAAAAAATTCACAATTTTTAAGTTTCTGTATTTTTGATGATTGGAGCTTGTAAACGTGCCAAATAACCACCATAAACGAATTCAGGAGGTCAAAAAACCTTACTTTTGGTGCAAACGTAAAATGCCCTCGTGTATTGCCCCCCCCCTCGTGGATAACCCCCTCTCGTGTATAGCCCCCCTAATCGGGGCTTACCATTTGTATAGCTATAGCCCCATGGGGCTATCTACGGAACATTACAGTACCATCAGCATAGTGAGATAGAATGCAACCTGGCATTTTTTATTCCAGGAATTTGTTACCGGTTTATCTGTGATATCTCGCGGGACGACGGATGACAAATTACGATGGATTTTCACCCTGTACGATAGCGACTGCGACGGCCTGTTGAGTCGATCTGATGTGGAAAGAGTGGTATCCTCCGTCTACGATATGATGGGTCGCCTAACTAAGCCTCCGATTTCTGAAACAACCGTATCCCAGCATGTGGACTTCGTGTTTTCTGTGAGTAAACTACTGTATCCACGAAAAAGGGACCATTTTATTTTACATTATACGTTACCGTAAAGGGAGGGGGGGACATTTTCCCCCACCAACTGTCCAAAAATGAATATGTGGTGACGGTGGGCAGGGGGTTAGTTGGATTACCCTGATGCCAGCACAGCCATCAGCCGGTGACGTACCGTATGTACCTAGGTACATACTGTACCTATACAAAATACAGGGTGTCTCACGTAGACCTACCTAACGACTCAGCCTTATAACTTCCGTACTACAGTAGATATCGAGCTGAAATTTTGTCCCCAGAAACCCAAGAAAATACCATACTTTGAGGCAAAATTTGAGCCAGATAGGCCCACAGCGAACGAAATTATAGGCTTATAAATTTTGGACCCTGTTTTTGTTATAATTTTCCTGCACTGAGCATGGTTTTGAGATTCGACTCTTTTGCTCAGCATGGTCAAGCAGCTTATCCAACATGGAAATATGGTGGAACAATAATGGCTGAACATCACCACAGTCCAAAACACAAAGGATTCAAAAATACAGGCGATTTACTGCCCATAACAGCCTTCAAGGGTCTGTCGAGGTCAATAGTGGCATCACTGATTTCAAAATGTTGAAAAAGTGGTCGCAACTTTGCAAGCTCGTAATTTCATCCCTGCTTGACCTATCTGGCTCAAATTTTGCCACAAAGTATGGTATACTCTTGGGTTTCTGGGGACAAAATTTCAGCTTGATATCTACTGTAATACAGAAGTTATAAGGCTGAGTCGTTAGGTAGGTCTACGTGAGACACCCTGTACAAATGATCCAAAAAGTAGAAAATGCATGCATCACCGTTTAGCGGATTGTATTGGTAGTTTTGCTCTTGGTTTTTATTGCACATGTTGCAATATTTTTCCTTTGCAGAGTATGGACGTTAACGGCACGGGAATGATATCGCAAGACGAATTCCTCAGTTTTTGCCAAAAAGTAAGGCGTACACACCTACCCACCTACAGCTATGTACCTGTATCTGGATGGATGGAGTACGGTATGTATAGCTGAATAGCCAAGAGAAAGTAAAAACGATTGCAATTTTGTTACAGGATGATACAATCTCCAAATCAATCGGGCTGTTTGATACCAGGTTCAATTACTGAAGCATTGTGCATTCAATTTTTATTTTGTTCTATATGTACAATATCATATGTAGGTACGTATATATACATAGGGTAGGTAGGTAGGTATGCACCTACGTACCTAACGTTACGTACCTACCTCTATGTAGTAAGTACGTACCGTGTGTTGTATCTGCACAAAATAAAAAAATAATTGCGGCCCTATTGTGAAGTCTATCTTGAACATCTGGCTGGCTAGGATATTATATAGTTTTTTTTATTTTGATGCTGCAGGTCAGAGATAAGCCTTGCCTAGTACCTACAGTAACCCGACTTAAGGTGTATACGGACCCTTTCCAAAATAATAGCGGGGTTGGGCACGGGCACTTTATGAAACATCAAGGGGAGGATGACTGGATGAAACGTCAGTGTACTCAGAGGCAAGTTCTACTGTGCATGAAACATCAATCTCACCAGTTTACCCGTTAGTATGGGTTTCTCGACGTTTTCTTTCGTTGAACAGAGTATACTATAGTAAACAGGCTATATGAGGTCCTATCTTCATCGATCTCTCCTGAGACAACCAGGGCGAGTTAGAAAACGGCAGAGTACTCATATGAAAGAGCATCACCTGAACTTTTCAACAAGCGTCTGTGCGCAACTTGAAACGGCCTGTGCGTTGCGCAATCTTTGTTCAAACGATAGCCCCCAATATAAGGTTTTTCTGGAATAACTTTGCGTAGAAGCAACGTAGAGCGGCGCCAGAGGTCTCGATCGACTCGTCTCAGTAAGACGAATCGAATGGTATGCTGAATGTTGAAATCTACCCAGCGGTTCGTTCTGTAGCGCCAAATCGCATGTTTTTGGGGGTGTTTTTGAGACGTCGTACTGCGCCAAATACAAACGCTTTTGCGTCGCTCTTTTTATGTATGGATAGACCTAAGTTGGATCTACAACGAGAGCAAAACTGCATGCTTGTATGTGCTGTGTGGCGAGCGCTGTAGCTGCTCAAAGTTGGGTCGGAAAGAGTCCGTATATACCTTAATCCCACATTCTCCAGAGTATGCGCATCAATGTTCTTGCAAATTAAAGCAGTGGCAACGTTTGGAATAATAATACTTCAGGCTTTAAATTGTGCCCACTACATACCTTTTCACTTTCAATCAAACACACACCAGACCAGGACCAATTGGTTTGCTGGTTGTTTTCTTGTGAATAAAAAAAATACATGTAGGTCGAATTTCACCCTTTGCGCCTCCCCTTTAAGATGACTGCCGTCCACGCGACTTTTAAAGATTGGTTATCCAATCTGAATGTCGGAAACGGCAACACATACTGTAAAGCCTTGTGTATAATCCTCGGGATAAAAAACGTGAGTCACTGATTCGGAACGGGTTATACACGAGGGGTTATACGAGGCTAAAAAACCAAAACATGGCGGCCAAAATCATCGCACAATCAAACGCATATTTGCTTTGTCTGCTTATTTTGCTTTATTCCACTTTTTTGCTTTAAAGGGGGATTACACACGAGGGGGTTCCATTTGAAAAGGGGGTTATACACGAAGCTTTACAGTACAAGGCATATCTTATCGAAATCTCCGCCACCCTCCCTTGCAGCGCCTAAAGTACAAATTATAATTCTGGGACCCACGCATTATTTATCTCGAGAACTACGCGACGTAGAGCAAAGCGGTCAAAACTTCCACGGATAACTTTAGCTCGCCTCTCCAATAAAAAAACCGTTTGATTCTATCTGCTCTCAGTGTCGAGATCTCGCCGATTTCCTTCAGCACTGAAATCGTGTCACCATTTGGCAGACGCTAAACCACGCAAACCACGACACCCCACGACCCTGTACGCCCGATGCCCATTTCTATTGTTTTCATCATGTATGCATATTTCTACCACTTTTGATTTTTCGGGCTTTTGCGAGGTTTAGAATTGCCCAATGGTCCACGCCCAATTTGCCGATTTTAGTACTGAAGGAAATCGGCGAGATCTCGACACTGAGAGCAGATAGAATCAAACGGTTTTTTTTATTGGAGAGGCGAGCTAAAGTTATCCGTGGAAGTTTTGACCGCTTTGCTCTACGTCGCGTAGTTCTCGAGATAAATAATGCATGGGTCCCAGAATTATAATTTGTACTATAGGTATACGTCTGAAGGATTGACAGTAAAGAAAAATATGGAGTGCAAAAAAGAAAACCTGCGTGTTGCATACGTATATGTATTCTCGGGCTCGCCCGACCGAAATCGCCAGTCCGTCGGCGTAAGAGTTTAAGATAGGGATGGATCGTCTCTCGATTTTTTTCCCGCCGTCTTCCTTCAGGCCTTCCACTTTTAAACTGGGGGTACGTACGTACCTACTATGCTACTGTATGTACGTATATTGCGCCAAACCGAAAACTAGAGCAAGCCGCAGAGCAGAGTAGGTAAGTAGATTATCCATGTGCTCGGCGCGTTTATCGTCGTCGGTCTTAAAGTCGCGAGTCGCGATGGTGTCGCGTGCGCGCCAAAGAGTGGTTTTGTACTCGCGTAATAAATTTTTATTTCGGTGGCATGACTTTTGATCCACGGCCGAAATCGAATTATGACAACGCGACGCGATATGTATGATGAAATCTGCGCCTGCTTGTGCGGCAGAAGGCAGCGAGTTAAGATTATGGGTAGGTAGTAAAGTAACCTCACCCTTCTCAAGAGTCGATTTGATTCTATCGATATCGAAAAGAGCCACTTATGACTTCAGTTAGACATTGTGCTACCCGATTATTTAAACTACACTCACTCATGTGTACATACAGTATGTGACTCAAAGCCACTTGGTCGTGGTTTCGTTGTTCGATGGTGGTTGTCGCCGTTAATATTACGCTGCATTCAGTACAAAGTGCATGCGAGTGCGCCATGATCGGTGTACGGTCCCCTCCCCTTCTACTAGTGTCTTTCGCCCGCCCCGCTGATCGGTGTTGATGATCAGATGGAAAGAAAGTGTCGCCACTTGCCACCAACTCGTAAATTCGATTGTGCGCGAAAACGACGACAATATACATAAATACAAAGGAGCGCTCGTGACCGCACTGACCACAGTTTTTAACTACTGGCTAAAGTTGTACTTTGCTGCTGTCCATTCGAGAAGATCGGTTTATTTTCAAATCTTAACTGGGAAATCGTCTCGACACTTCTGGACTCGCGCGATTGAAAACGTTGACGCCGCTCCGTCCAGTCTTTCTGTTAACCGACTGTCCTGCCCACTACTGTCCATCCAAAGAGTGGCCACTGTCCACCCACGCTTTTCATGCTACGTTCACGACAACCTGAGACGCCTCTAATCGAATTAAAACTGCAGAGTCGTGTGCCGTAATTCGAATCAGCAGCTTTAAAGTCGCCTTGTCACTCACCAAACGGAACTGTCGGTTGGCATCAAAAGACTAAAGGAGGTGCTCGCTTTCCTCGGAAACTGGAAAGAAGAGAAGTATTAATAGAAGACGGAAGGGCGAAGACAAAACAACCCATCACCGACTTAGGTACTACCACTATTATGTAACCGAGCCGAGCCCCCGATTTGAAACAAACCGCACCTCTCCGTTTAATATTTACTAGGTAGTACTATCGATATTAACTCCTCGGGGGCGACAGTGCGGTTGAGCAAATTTAGGCAAGAGGGTCGGCGCCAAAACTTGAAAATTAAGACAGAGACAGAAGACGACGATACGCACCGTTTCGCCCGTTGCGCAACAAGAGGCGACCGCAGGCACGGACCCCAGACAAGTCACTGTACGTGCACGGATCAGAACCGATCGTTGCCCACGCCAGCCCAGATTGCGCACCTCACTGGTTGTTTTCGCCAATTTAAAATTCGCTTCGCAATTGTGCTGCAGCCGTCGCTTAAACCACCAAGAACCAGAGAAGTCCTTTCTTGTCGTTCGTCCAAAAGAATCGCACCTTCTTCATGTTGCGCGTGTGCAGCAGCGTTGTTGAACCCTCTGATGGGATTAAGATGGTCCCGCTGGCAAAAGCCATGATCGTCGACTTGCTGCAGCTGCTAACATGAGAAGCTGTGAGTCGTCAGTCTGCATCTTCAGCTTCTTCCTTCCGCAACGTCTGCTTTTTGCGTATCTCCTGCTGCTGTGGCTGTCTACGGGTATCATGCTTCTAGTCTCATGCAATCATGCAGTTCTCGCCGCCCCACGCATTTCGTCGACAAATCTCTTAACGCCAGACGATTCCGCCCCGCCAAATGCCAACAACCGTCATGATCCTGCGGTTACCAGCAAAAACGAATTGGATTTGGGCAGCTTGAGCTGTAAGTCAACTTCATGTACAGTAGCGTACCAGTACAGGATATAAGTACAGGATATTAAAAATACATTGAATTTGGAATTTTAATTCAAATGCATGTTCGATAAATAAAAAAAAATTATAAGTGCAATACTATTTTCAGTGGCCGATCTGTACGAATTTCAAGCTGCCCTGGAGAAGCTATCCAATGATGTGCAACAGCGTATTGTTCAAGCGGAAGAGGCTGACATCTCTCTCCTCGGCGAGGATTTTAAGAACGAAACTGCTGCGGACTTCTTTGAAAACATTCCTACAGCAGAGGACTTATCGACAAGCCACATGCACCATCTTCTATTCAAACGAGCGCTCACCGCGCTCCAAAATGACGCCTACAGCAACGAAACATCTGTGCTGGAGCCGGTTCCACCGGAAGTTGAGCTGGAGGTTAAGGAAAACGAGGATGAAAAAGGCGCTACAACCATTGAACCCTTCGCGACAGCAACCAGCAGCACAACAGACAACCACACAACAGCGGCGACACCCATCGTGCCTTCGCTATCGATTCCTTCACTGGAGAAAATCGACGGTGGGGAGGAGGTTGTGGCGGGATTCGAACTCACAACCGCCGCCGCCCAAACTTTGTCGTCAGTTGCGCTGAGCCATACAGTCACAGTGCCTCTGACTGTTAAACCTGCACTAAATGGTAATGAGACTGACTCCGCCAATCACAACCACAAGAATCGCACTGCCTCAAGGGGCAGCAGTGGGAGAGGCGGGAACTCAACGGAACCTACCACCGTGTCTTCTTCTGTAACAACGACGAGTCCCGTAGTGCCTGCTGCTTTGCCATCCTACGTGACTCGTCCTATCTCCTCTCTTCCGCTTCTTACCACCACTACAAGCAACAAGGCGACGTTGCGCAGGCGAAAGAAGTTGAAGAAGAAGAAACTTGTAGTGATCGAAAAACCGCAACGTCTTCCTGGAGGCCTTTCTAGTCATCCGCTAAAGATAAAGGTACGTAACCTAGGGTCGTGCGCAGGTACAATAATTGAACCACCCTTTGCCGTGCGCGGTGACGCCTTCTACCACTCTGCCACTCTGTGTTTTTAGAATAAAACTAAGTCTTATCGAGCCGAGTGCCAGCGACTGAGTCAGGACGAGTTGGTGACAGAGCTGAAGCAGAAGGGAACCTACAATCCAGACTACATGGCCTGGGATGTTCCAGGTGTCATCAGATTTCTGGAGAAAAGCACCACCAGCTCTTACGATGTACTGAACATACGTACTATATAGGGATGTAAATACGAACGTAGGGTACTGTGGGGTAAATCCGGACACGGAATAAACCCGGACGGGCACCCTAAGATTTTCTGAAGTTGCCACTTCAGCAAAATGATGAACAGGGTAGCTCATTCGAAAAAGGAAACTTCAAGGAATCGGTTTGTAGAATACTTGTCTAAATCGGTCACATGGTTGCTGAGATTGTAGGTGTCCGGGTTTGCCCCGTGTACGGCTTTACCCCACAGTACCCTACATACCATCTGTCCGCCATATCGTTGTGCACCGTGCCTTATTTCCTTTTGCTGTATCTTCCTTCCTCCTTCATGTAAATATTTGAAGCGAATAATGTTTTTCTAGCCAGAGCCGGATGTTCGCCAAGAGGAGGACGAGAACATCGTGATCGAAAAGAATCTCGCAGCTCTGGAGCGGATCATGAAAGAGCTGGGCGTGGACTGCGACATTCGCTCGTCGCCGGAAATCGCCGCCAAAATGTCCAACTTCAGCGCCGCGGACGCCATGGCGGAAGTTGAGTTCGACGTGGTGGGGATCAAAGATCGACTGCGAACGAGGCGACACGCCACGGGAGGCGACCGAAACCGCAACAGGCGACCAATCCGCCAGCCGCTGCTGGGCGACGGACTCTTCGACACTCTGCTCAGGTGAAAAGGGGAGTTTGCGTGACTGAGGCCACCCAGCTGTGTTGGTTCAGTGGTTAGGGCGCTCGTCTGGAACGCGAGAGGTCCCGGGTTCGATTCCCTGATGCGCCAGGCATATAGGTATTTGTATACCCTAGGTACTATACAGACATTTTCCTTCCTTCTGGTTGTTTTTCAGGAATAAATACCTTTACGAGCTGTATGAAAAGCCGATGAGGGATGAGGGTGTCATCGATGATGACGATGATCACGTCATTACGAGGGAACCGAAAGAAGACGTTCCTCTTGATGACGTCACTGAAAACGACAGGGATTCGCCAGTAACCGGGGAAGTGCAAGATGACGTCACCGAAAGCCAGGAGGAGACGGAGCCTGCACCGAGACAGCAGAATCCAAATTCGCCGAATTCGGGCTATTCGGAAGGCAAAAACGAAATAATCGGTAAGCGAATTATTGATTTTGTTTGACAGCAGAGTGCAGACAATGTAGCTGTACATAAAAGTGTCACGCGAAAACGTGACATGCGCCCAAAACCTCTTACGTACACACATTTCATACGTACGGACATATTTATACGTACATTTGAATCTGCATATTTGTGCGCCTGCACCGACTTATGCTAATTTCTAGTATCTTTGCGGCGCACTTGCTTGTAACTTGTTGCGTGTCTTGTGACCTGTTTTTCGGTCGGGTCAGTCGAGCCCCTTTCTTTTGTCGCGACATGTACGTATCGCTCGGCTCTATGTATCGTCTGTATTTAATTATTTATCCTGATGCGAGTTTGCTGGAGGTTGCGCTCAACGGAGAAGTAAAGGAGTATGTACGGTGGTTTTTATGCCTTCGGGCTTTTCCACCTTTAGCTACTGTGTTGCCCACCGCATCGTATGTACCTACGTATATCTACGCAACACGCCGAATAGCGCCAGCCACTCTACAGCAAATCTTCGCCTCAAAAAGTGTACCGGTAACCGTATTAGCGTAACCGGTCGTTTATCCACATTTTTTCGCTTCACATTTTCTTCTTTGCTTCATCTCTGTCTGGGTAACCCCTCCGGCTCTAATTTTTCCAAATCAATATTAGTAATCGATTTTACAGGAAACGTTACTGTACTCTCGGTAGCTTTCTGCTTTCAGGTCAGGTTCACATAGTTCCGTTCGGCTGCAGCAAGCGGGGCACAGAGGAAGATGGATATCTGCGACTGTGCGGCGCCTGTCAGGCCATTCGTCGTCTGCCGGACGAGTTTTTCCCGCCATTCATCAACGAAGTTCTTTGTGATGCGGACAAAGCATGCCTTTACTTCTACGACTACCGTAAGCCCACAAGAAATGAAATTATTAAATAAATAAATAAATAAATAAATAAATATATAAATAAATAGATAAATAAATAAATAAATAATTAAATAAAATACTGCCGGGGCTAGTGAAATAGAATAAATCTATTTTAGCCCATGGAAAGTGCAAGCAGAAGCACATGAATTTTGTGGTCTTGAGGAATTTGGGCACTCGCGACTGTCAAATTTGGGAAAAGTTCAATTTGAACGTTCGCGTTAGCTGTGAATGTTTCGTGGATGAAATGTCTTTCTTTGCAAAATATGTGTGAAATGAATGAGACTAACTGAAAATGAAGTCAGAGTGTGACTATTATTAGGCATATTTATTTTAAATTTAAAAAAATAGGCCATTTGTTTGCTTTCAGTGAGTCTGCCTACAGTATGCAATGTAAATGTATGGGAACATCTAAAGAATATGTTGAGTACCTAGTCTACTGTAAGTAACTAGAAAGAGAATAGACGGTTCTGTATCTTTATTGTTTATTTACTTCCATCCTGTGTGATATTCATTTGAATAAAATCGTAAACCGCAAGTTGGTCACTCCGAAATCGTCCGAGTCCCGTCGTTAATTTTAAGGACAGTTTTAAGTGGCGCCTACTGAACAAAACTGTGACACAGTGACTCGTGTCACCGTGTTTTACTGTTCGCCCAAAGTGGGAACAACACAATAAACGGTTATGTAGAGATGGACACATGATCGAAATCAGTGTAGGAGTGAGAGAACCCGAATAGAATTACGTACTATTGAAACAAGTTCACGCCAAATTATGAGAAGGAGAAACCGCAAGAAAGAGGAAAGGAAATAGATAGGGGAGGGTCACTGTCAAAAGTCAACAAAATTGCACGTCTACGAACAATATCTACCGTGCATAATCTACTGTAACTGTATTATATGCATACGGTACTGTACTTGTAGGAACTACATATCTGTGACACGAAGAAAAGGTGATCCGATGTGCCAAGAAGAACTCCGGCTGCTCCGATACGCTAAAAGAGCACTGTACAGTAACCAGCACGATAAATACTCCGTGGAAATCCGTACCTGTGTATTTACTATTCGGTAGTTGTGGATTTGATTGTGTTGCGATGGGCAGCCAACTTGTACACGATAAAGAAGAATTATTATCAACCAAAATACAGAACACAGACCGGCCGTCTGACGAAAAGCAACGTATGAACACTGATTATCGGCAAGTGGCTACGGCACGAAAACATATCAGGAACTCAGGAACATATTACAAAGGGCGCGCGTTTGAATTAGTGTCACTACATTAGTAATCAACAACCCGTACGGTATTATATAAAGGGACACATTACTCGTGTCACCCTCCCTCCCCTAGGGGGAGGGGGGTGATCCCTCCACTATGACAAGAATAAAGCTCAACATCCTACCCGAAACACATTAGTACAACAAAAAGCACTGTCGTAAACCACTCAAGTGTACGTACCTGATACCCGTTACGGCAGAAAAATGGCAACACCTGAGCAAGCATCTCAAAACCCGCACGTATTTCACACGCTAGATTAGCAAAGTATACGTACGTAAAGTAACAAACAATAACAACAAGCACCTCTGAACTGCTAGACGATCAATAGAAAGAAAGGGGGCACACATATGGAAAGGAAAAGCTTTCGGGGCTTGCACTTGTAACAAATAATACGAAATGTAATATAAGCCCAAGTTGATGGTGAAGAAAAACATGACCACACTCAATACAAAACAATGCAATACTCATACTGAAGAGGTGTGGATGTGTATGACCGTCCCGCCGCCTGCTCCCAGACCACCGCGGCCGCGGCCACCGCGGCCGCCCCGTCCTCCGCGACCGCGCGAATCTCCCTTCCGGCCGTCTTTGCAGAACGTGGTGGGGAGGGCGCTTCCCTTCTCTGGACAGTCGAATTTTTTATGGCCCGTTCTTCCGCACCTAAAGCACGTGATTTCCGTCGCAGCAGCCAGCGCGCGACGGCGGTAAACTTCCTCCTCCCGCGCGTCCCTCTGCCTATCGTTCACGACACTCCTCTGAGAAATGTCCTCCGCCCTCTGGACACGGCCACGCTGCGCAGTGTCAGTGTGCGTCGTGCGGTCTTGACTTTTGTTTTCTCCGTTCTCGATCAATAATAGTAACAACCTGCGCTGTGATGAAGAAAAGAACTCTTGTATGGAAGAAACTTCTGCTAGCAGTTCGGTTCCGCTATTCAAGAAGACTGATCCTCATCACAAATGCAGCCTTCAATCCCTGTTTCAACAGCCAAATCACATGGACTTGAGAATTTCCTCAGCTTTCAATCCGGACATTCAAGCTTCAACTCTTTTTTCCACCTTCCACCACTCCCACCCAGTTTGCAAAAGACTGAGAAGCTGAAAGCCAGTTCCGCCGCCTTCATTTGACCTGCCTCTCCCCTCCTGGACCCTGGCTCGTCATTAGATCATGATTTTGGACGCTGCTTCTATTTTGACCGCTGATTATTTTTGATACATATACATTATGTACGTACAGTATATACAATGTATGTAAAGTGGGGTGATTTCTAATAAGTCAAGTTATGCAAATTTATGTATAAAGTACTTGGCTCTGCTGGAGCCCTTCTACGTAGAAACTATTATGTACGTATTGTATGTAGAGCGCTATTCATACACAATATGGTTGGTATTCGCCATGTTTACTGCATTTGTGGTATGCGATAATACCGTTGGTTGTATGTTGTGCGCACGCATGCGATCATGAATAAAGTGATGAAGAGGTGAGAGGAGGGGAGTATTGCATGCAGTTTTTTTCGGTTGGTGTACCTACCTACACTTTATTGGTGCAGTTTTTTTGATGATATAGGTACAAGTGGTGAGGAGAGCAATTGATTTTTCATGCAGTAAGCGAGTAAGGGTACTGTTCCATGGGGTAAACCCGGCCTTCAAAGCTCGTTGAACTTGTTGTTTTAGCAAACGATCTACTAACAAATAGGGCTGATGTCTGTGTGTGTGTGATGCGATAAACTCGCTCAGTTTTGCAGCTACAGCGTCGAGTAATGGCTCATTCGAAAGCTTATAACCCCGAGGGCGCCAGGAAGGCCTTCGATTTTTGATCTGATCAGCCGATCACCAATAATCGATCGATAATCGATATTTTAGTACAAAAAGCGCGCAGATTCGCTCACACTCACTCAATTTTGCTGCTATACAGCGTCCATCCAGGGCTCTTCAAAGAGCTTATGCCCTCGAGGGCGCCAGGAAGGCCTTCGATTTGTGATAAGATCAACCGATCACCAATAATCGATCGATAATCGATATTTTAGTGCAAGAGCTACAGGCTGCAGTTACTTTTCTTCGTCTTCCACACGTCCGGGTGAAATAATCAAACTTTGCAACAGAAAAAGCAAACCGTAGCCCTTCGATTTTTGATCTGATCAGCCGATCACCAATAATCGGTCAATAATCGATATTTTAGTACTAAGAGTACACAGAAACTAAATGACGCATTTTTCCAGCCAGTGTTTGCAAATGGTCACGCCCGAAAGTGCAGTGCACATGAGACTAAGCGGGAGATGTGCCAAAGGGTTGCCAGGTCTGCAAAAGGGCTGCCAGATTGCTAATGCGCAAAAAAGGGTGCCAGATCTGCGATGCGATAGGGTTGCCAACTCTGTGAAAGGGTTGCCAGATGTGCAACTTTTTGCCAACTGTCCAAAATGGTTTGCCACAGTAGATACATAAATAATTTTCCATATCTACAGTACACAACAGGGTCGCCAGATCTGCAAAAGGGTTGCCAAATTTGCAAAAGGTTTTACTGCGAAGCTGTAACGGGCCACTGGTTGACCAAATAGCTCATTTGAAAGGGGAAAATTCAAGAAATTGATCGATATAATAATTATTGTTGTCTCAATCGGTCCACTGGTTATACTGAGATATGCTGTCGACTGAAACTTGGTGGCAGGATTTTACCATGGCCGGGTTTACCCCATAGTACCCCAGTAAGTTGTCACAATTGGTATTTTTTGATAATTTGCGAGGAATGAGAAGATGGTTTTCTTGCCAGTAATAGCAGTAAGTTTGGGCAATTTCTTTTAGAATTTTGATTACTGGGGTTGTTTTTGGTCTTTTACACATTTTTTATTCCTATGATATTTTTTCCACTATTATCTTCAGTAATTCTTCAGAAGGGTATAAACACACTGTTTCATCGCACAAGGTACTTCCGTATTCATCATAAAGCTTGATAATTATTCTTTGCTAGCCAACAATCGAAGCTTGGGTACATGCGCATCAGGCCAGGTGCCAAATGATAGTCAGTGTAATAGGTTTTCAGCAGCATATGGTACAGTCTGAGGTCTTCTCTCAGCTGTTTGAATACGACTTTCTTTTTCTTTCACAAGTTCATTGGTTGAATGTGAAGTAGTGGAGGTTTTGAGGAAGTCCATAACTGCTCTGTAAAGTGTAACTAGATAAAATACTACATTTACTCATACATAGGTTTCAATTCTGAGTCAGTTGAGTTGGATGTGTGATGTCTACCTACTGTGTTTTGTTGATTGGTACTTTCTGAGCTTTCATGAGTTCTGCTAGCTGCTCATAAAAAGATGCCTTTCTTGAATAGTAGATAAATTTCAAAGGAATTGGCTTGAAAAGGTCAGGTCGGCAGAACCATGAGGAAGGAGCCTAAGAAAATACTTTTCTTCCCTACTCTATATGTACATACCTTTGTTACGAAATTGTGGTGTTCAGATTTTCAAGAAAGAGTTTTATGGCTGTTCATATTTCCATTCGCAAAATCTGCTAAGTATTTGCCTTACTCGATAACAAAGTGCGTTTTCTCAACCTTCCTGTGGCAAAGGTACAGTAGGTTTCACACTCACGCGCAGCACGCCTGTGGTAAATTTTTTGCAAAACTTCAAGACAAAGAAGTTTTCTTGCAAGTGTAGTGTAATTTTTGTGAAAAAATACTACAGTTGTGCTGTGCGTGAGTTGATAAATACTGTAGCTTTGCCATGGGAAGGTTTCTTTGTATGAAACAGCGCAAGTTAGTTCCACAGTTGTAGCAAATAGGTTGTAGAAGCTTTGGCTGGCCAAACTAAAATGAAGATAACAAGGAAGAAAAATCGGATAGTCAAGTTTTCTGAGGTGTTAGCAACACTTTTAATACCTTGAGCAATGAGTGCCTTCTCCTGTCAATTGCTGTTTGCCTCAGAAAACACTTGTCCAGCCACCCCGATAAGAAACGGCCGATTGGGTCTCGCAGGATGGCAAACACACTCCAATCTGAAATTTTTGGAAACAATGAGGGGACAATTCGGTTGGCCAATGTCAATGCACTATTTACCTACTTGAAAGCCAATGCTGCAAAGCAGGACCTTATTTAATTTTAGCCACTTATGGCTCCCCATACATTCCTATGTACTGTACTTCTTTGCGGTGCATCCTGCATCATCTTCAATGAAATTTGTTTTGCAGCATACATGCACTGCCAGAATGAAGACGCTTCCCAAACGTGAATATTCTTCCTGTCTCCTTTCAGAATAGGGTCGCATCGCCTGGAAACACCTCTTTGACCCATTGCCCCCATCATGATCTGCACCATACTTGTCATAGGCCACCTTTCAATAACTGCAGTGAAGTTTGCTTTTGCACTCTGGTCACAGAAAGGCTGAATGTCAGTTGTCGCCATTGCTATTGTTGGTCCTGATGAGTGCTGCATTTCTTTTGTCAGTGAGGACTGCATTTTTTTTGAATGCAAAATTGTAGTGGAAGAAGGGCACCAGAGAAGAAGCATTGAGTTGCTTTCGTGACTCAGCATGAAGTTGCAAACACTATACCAAAGGATAATGAGGCAATAGCAGAAGGCTAGCACAACCATCACTACTACCCTCATACTGCCTTAATTACTCACTCAACACAATGTGCGATTTTTCACTCATTAGCTCAGGGGGTTAGAAAGTGCGCATGCACTGTAACACAATAATGGCACATGTTCATAAACAATTGAACTTGGAAGGAAAAAATCGAAACCATCTAACAAAAGAAAGGAAGTGGAAATGAGTTGCAAGCGAGTTTACAAGCATAAACACAAATTGACATTAACTATTGATGTACCTATGTATGTATGTAAAGTCATGTTAGTGGAACATTCTGCATAGGTATGGCAATAGTGCCTGAGGCAGGTACGGTAGTGTATGAAATCCTGTACTATCTAGGTACGTAAGGCAAGTTTAGTAATCTGACCTCAGACGGGCATGTGCTTTGTGTGCCTAACTCTACAGCTGCGATCAAAGGCAGTGGGTTTAATTCCCATTTAGTCGTTTTCTCTCCTCCTTTTTCTGTACCTCGCTATTGCCATACAACGGAAGTCATGTCATACATAGTAAGCACACTCCACTAGAAACAGTGCAGCAGGTGTGATGGTGCACGTCATTCTATTACCACCTTCATTGGCTCATTGCCATTCATTCAACTTCTCAGGGAAACTGTTCGTTTTCAGTTTTTCAAGAAGAATTTATTGGCTTGCAGCCAGCAGTCAAAGTGGGATGCAGTTGCAGGAGGGTTGGAGCAAGTTTATAGTCAGAATAGTAGGTTTTCAGAAGCAAGTGATATAGCTGGTTGTCTTCCCTCAGCAGTTGTATCGCTGCCTTCTTCTCATCAGCAAATTTATCATCTGTTGAATGCCTTGTGGTTGAGGTTTGAAGAAAGTCCATGATTGAACTAAGCATGCATATACCACATCGCCTATCATGACATCTAAGTACTTTATCCAGTAGTCAGAGTTTACTTCCAGACCTTTCTTTGCTCATGTTCATGTTCATGCGAAATAGAAATATATAAATAGAAATAAAGCAGACTCAGAATAATCCTTGAGTGAGGTTTTTGCCAGCACAGGCAAAATGCTCAGAGACAATTCTCAACAAATGGACCATAATTATGCATTCAATGAAGCATGTTTAAGTGATTGTTCAGCTGTGACATTGCAATAAATGACTCGCTTGAAAAGCGATTTACCTGATCTGGCTCATATTCACATCTTGAGTCTGCATTAGTGTAGACAGCTGCTGGTAGAAGGATTCTGATCTAGTGTAGTAGACATACTGTAGTTTGACAGGATGGAACTCATTAGGTCTGCAGAACCAAGAGGATGGAAAGTAATGGTCTTGTTCAGTAAAAATTGTCACATTGGTTGTTTGTACTCTTTGCAGACCATGATAATTGTTCTCAATGAAGCAACGCAGATCAGTTTTGCAGTGGTAGCATTTTGGAGACCTGAGTGGTTTTGATCTTTTAGTCTGCAAGAGTTGAAATCAAACATTTTTACAGTAACAAAATTAGAAAGCAAAGACAGGTTAGTACAGCCAAACCATGTTCGTGGTATTTCTTTTGTCCATGACAGCATTCCACGCCTTCTGTCTGGCCACACATTTATCTAACCAACCAGAGAAAAATCTAGCGATGGGGTCTCTGAGGATTGCGAATACTTTCCAGTCTAAAAGGAATAATCATACACAAACAACATGAAGAAAAGATTCTGCTTTCTCATTTTTTCGTTGATAGTGTTGTGTTATTTATTGCAACCTTTGTTTGGAGTAGCTTTCAGCTGTGTCAGTGGTAGTGTTTTAGCTGCAGACAAGCATGTGAAGAACTGAACAGTTGACCATACTTGTACATTGTCTCGCCTGCCATAAATAATGCTGTCACATTTTCTTGAATAGTTTTTGCCAGTTGAAAGCGCTCCCATCATTGATTTGCACCATGCTTGTCATGGATTTGGAATGCGATCAATTTACTCAGTTTTCCATGTGGGGCACTAAAGGTTGTCAGGAATAACCTCAAGCTTTTAGCGATTGACCACTTCTAGTA
>JASAMW010007131.1:0-10875 GCA_030247985.1 Epsilonema sp. ZAB3_2
CAAAAATTTTTGCGATTGCGAAATTTTTCCGTGATAGATCGCATACATATACATACCTGTTGGTAGATCAGTAGAAGGGAGACGAAAATGGCTGAGGCTTCTGCTGCAGTGGTTTTTCCACCTTCTGCAGCTGCAGCAAGTGATGCTTGCATTTTGCAAGACCTGGAAGATGTTCCAGAAACTGCCATAGATCTGGAATCAATCGCCATTGCCCTTCCGCAATTGTTGAACAACCATTCCAGTCCTCGCTTGTGCTTGGACGAGCTGCCATCTGATGCAAATGGACCCTTGGATCGCATCTTCTCTTACTGTTCAGATGATCTGAAGACTGTGCTTCGCTTGGAGAGAGTGTCACGAAGGTTCCAAGCGTGTTCTCGACAGTTTTGTTGGCGTAATTTTAGCCAGCTCTGCGTAGCTACCGACTCTTTCTCGAACGTCCACGTGTTTCAAGAGGGGAAGCCTGGAAAACTGAATTTCGATGCTGTAAAGTTCGACGAAGATGGCTCGATTTTGCCGATAGAAGGTGGGATGCAGAAGGTAGACGGCGGCTGCGTGTTGAACGGCATCAAATGCAAGACGAGTGCCCGACTGTTGCAGGGAATGCAGTGCGTGTTGTCTCGGTATGGAAGCGAATTCACTTTGAACCCAACGGACAAGATGTGCAGTTGGACGTCTTTTGCTTCTGCGCTGCGTGCGAGGCCAAAAGTTACGGTAATAAATTCTCGCTCCTTTAGCTCTCGCAGCGCAGAGCACGTCCATCTGCTGCACGCTTGACAAAGGCAGCTATGGAATCAGAATAATGCGGAAGGGTACAATGGGGTAAACCCGGGCATGGGAAAATCGGCCACCTTAGCTTCAGGGCTGTATGTCTCAGCAACCAACGGGGCGATTGAGATAATCTGTTCTTTGAACTCTTCTCGTACAAATGAGCTATTTGGTTCATCATTTGCTGAAACTACAAGCTCAAAGGAGCTTAGGTTGCCGGTTTTACCCCACACCCACTGTACCATACTTTCCCCCCTTTGGGCTAAAATTTTCGTAAATTAGGTCTTGCTTGATATTCCTCCTCACTTCCAAAATATGAGCTCTTGATTTCAACGCATTCAGTTTGTGCTCGCATTATTTTCTTGCCTATTCAGATGTCGTCGTCAACTGTCCGAAGTCACGTTGGAGGGCGAGGGATATGCGGATGAGGCGGACGGGAGGGATGAGGTCGCCGGCCTTGTTCTGGCCACTCTGCGTTCTTCGGAGGTGGAGTTCGGTCGGTTGACAGTGCGGAAGCTCTTCGCTCGCTCCTCCCATCTGCCCCACTTCCTCTCCTCCACTGCCGCCAACTTCTTGAGGGCTCTGAAGGCTGAGTGGATGTTCTTCGAAAACGACGAGGATAGAGACGCCTTCTATCCGGCAATTGGAGCCTGTGAATTGCTGCAGGATATTCATCTGGGTGAGAAAGAAAGGCCTCTCTTGAGTCCATCTCAACATTGTGAAATCTGTACTTATCCAAACATTTTCTCCCACAGGTATTCTTGAGTAGATTATGTGTCCGAAACCGAATACGTACATACAGTAGTGGGCTACACACGTGGTGAGTAAACTCACGGGGAATTCCCCCTAAGTATGCGATGAAGCATAGGGAGTCCGGTGAGTTCACCATGAGTTTGAAACTCACCGTCGTGTGAACAAGTGAGAAAAATTTTGCGCTTGGGAGCAAGTGAGAATGTTCTACACGAAAAATAAAACTCGAAGTTCAACTCGAAGTTCGAATTCACCGTGAGTTTACTCACCACGTGTGTAGCGGGCTATTGTCTCTTTGCTGCAGATTGGGACTTGGGTTCAAGCATGGATCCAGCGAACGAGCGCCTTCTCTGTCTCGCCTTACGGGGCAAACGCCTCACCCGTCTTTCCCTCGAGATCTTCACCACGCTGCCCTCCTCTGCCCTGTGTGCCGGACTCGCCGTGTTAACACCTCCCCTACACCATCTGCGCCTGCACCAATGTCGCGCCGTGGAGCTGCCCGCCCTGCTCTCTTCCCCCGCGCCCGCTGTTCAGGATGTGTTAAGAGGTTTACGCACCTTGACATTCAATACGATCCTGGGCGACCAGAGCTTCGCCTATGAACTCTACTCTTGTCTGCCTGCTTTGCCCGCAGCTTTGCCTACATTGGAACAGTTGTCGATAGACTTGGGGTTTCTGGACTTTGACCAGCCGGGGCATCAGGAGAGGGAAATGAAGGGCTTGGCCTTGCTGACCAAAGCCTACTTGGACAGGCATTACTATTCTGCGCAACGCAGTGGAGGGAACGGCGCTGGGAATGATGAGAAGAAAAGGCTGGTTGTGAACTGGGATTGTGATTCGTGCAAGGTGGATCCGCGCTTGATGATTTGTCAACTCAGAGACACGGTGTATTTCGATGTGTTCTCACTGGTGTTGCCAGAGGAGTTGGAAGCTATGGGGCTGCTTGGTGTGGTGAGTTTGGAGAAAGTTGTCCTGCAGATTGCCAGGGGGTCCGCTACTGTGATTTTGGCTACCAATTGGACGGATTGGTGTTGACGCAGTTTATTCTTTGTGATACCTATGTGGTTTATTTATTATGGAGTGGATAAGGTTGGAACTGGGCAGTACACATGGCAGTTATCAGCAAAAAAGTACAAACAACAAGCACTGGCAGTGAACAGTTGGGCTGGGGTGAGATTGTCATCACGAAATCTGAAACTACTCTGGAGTTGTTTTTGAAGGCAAAATGACAGAATAAGGATTTGTTTACGATAAACGTTTGGTTGATGTCATCTTGCAAATTGAAGCTCGCTTGGCACTGCATTTCAGGTCAGACCACCTGCCTTTCTGCAAGTACGTATAATAGTTTGGTCACTTTGTGAATTTGCATTGTACCTTTCGTACGTATGCTGATATGTGCGTAAGTGGCAAATGCTTTGACACTGTTACATTCTCGACTTACACTGTCGTCTTGAATAATGACACAATTGGTCAGATGCTTGACATCTCTGGTTTTGAATTGCGGCCAACTGGAGAAGCTGTACAAGCTGCCGTCGGTCCACTTGTAATCGCCTTCAGTATTCTCATCGGTCAGTCCAATCCAAGTTCCATGTTCTGCTCAGTGGAAAACGTCATTGAATCGACTTAGGATTCAGCAATGAGCAGTTTCTCGAGTGTTACCTGAGCAAACTCGTCCAAGCAGTTGATTTCTCAAATTTTCGTCCAGCTTATTGAAGCTAGAGATCTTGAACAGCCTATTGGGGCTGCCAGCGATGGCCTTCAGCTGTACATCGTCCACTGCATCTGTGACTCCGATGGCAAAAGTTGTAATTCCTTTGCTGCGCATCTTCTCTGCCACCTCTTTGGGCTCATCACTGGAGAAGCCATCTGTCAAAACAACGACAACTGTTTCAATGGTCTTCCGATCACCCATATCTGAGATCAGTTCTTCTTCCAATGTGAATTTGAGAGCCTTGGCGATCTTGGTGCCGCCACGTCGCCATTTCACCTTGTCAATGGCCCCTGAAACATCAAGCTGATGGGTTTGATACTTTCTTTCGTACATTCTAATGGTTTGTATACTCGCTTGATTCCTAGTACTTTTGACTCCATCCTTAGTGAAATAGGTGTTTAGATGAAATTCGCTGTGTGCACCCTTGGAGAATTGCACAAAGCCCACTCTGGTCTTGTCAGCTCCAACTTCCAATGCATCCACCACGAGCTTGAGAAAGCTCATGATTTTGACAAATTCCACTGGTCCCACGCTTCCACTGCCATCCACCACGAACATCAAATCAATAAACTTTTGAGCACATTTTCTGTCTTCAAGTTAAAGAAAGATAAGTAAGGTACGAACAGTAAGCGACCAACAAAAGGGAGCAATAGCTGGGTTTGATATTGGAATAGTAGTGACCATTGTCGCGATATACAGGGTGTCCCACGTAGACCTATTGAATGGTCCAGCCTTATAACTTCCGTATTACAGGAGATATCACCAAAATTTTTCCCCCCAAACCCAAAAAAAAACCTTTTTTTTTGCAAAATTTAACCAGAAAAGGTAAAAAGAAATAAAAAAACATTAAGTTTCGAGCACGTTTTTCAACATTTTGAAATCAGTGGTGCCAATATTGACCTTGACAGCTCATTGAAGGCAGTTATGAGCTGCATATCGCCTATATTTTTGAATCCTTTGTGTTCTGGACTGTGATGACGTTCAGCCAGTTTTGTTTAGCCATGTTGCCATGTTGGATGAGCTGCTTGACCATGCTGAGCAGAAGATTACAATATTAAAACCATGCTCAGTGCGGAAAATGCGAAAAACAGGGTCCAACATTTCCAAGCCTGTAATTTCATCCCTAGTTGAGATATCTGGCTCATATTGTGCCACAATAAATGGTATTTTCTTGGGTTTCTGGGGGCAAAATTTCAGCATGATATCTCCTGTAATACGGAAGTTATAAGGCTGGACCATTCGATAGGTCTACGTGGGACACCCTGTAGAATGAATCTCGGGCTCGCTTGATTTACCTGAACAAGGAACCCTCTCAAAGTAGGTCACTACATTGATTTTATCCTTCTGGAAGAGTTTTTGCGTTGTGTGCCTTGTTGCAGAGTTGAGAATGCACTCATTGGAGGGAGCTGCATAGTACAACATGGAGGAACAAGTCCACCATTGCTTCTTGCACTGACGCATGCACTCCTTCAAGCTGACACTTCCGTTGATCACATGATCTGCGCGGCCGATGAGAGACATACCAGGAAATTCAAGAAAGCAGGACATCTCTGCAATTTCAAGCATCAGCAAAGCATGGTCAATCACATGCAAGCAGGTAGGTACTACCAGCAGAAAAGTGACCTTTATTGCAATGATTCTCATAGTAGACAGTGTTTGGATACTGCTGCAATTTTCGCGTTGCTTTTGTAGTGGAGTGCAAGGTGCAGTGTTGCTTCTGGTAGTCGTAGTTGAAGGAATTGCAGATCATGGCGTGACGAGGACTAGATGATTCGCAAGCTTTCTGGCAAGCATCCAGGGTCACACCACCAAGTGCCACATCCTCGGACGATGAGCCCATCAGTATTTTCCCGGGTAAGATAATAAAACAGCCGTCTCGTTTTTGGTCGTTTGGGCCTAAATTTTGGTTAATGAGGGTAGGGTATACATGAGTAACTCACTCGCCTACTGTTGGCGCTTTTGGGCATCAGCCGCAATCCTTACCGCAAACTTTCTGATAATAGGACACGTTGTAGCCAGACGGATACAGGGTGTCAGTGGTGTGATCTTTCGTATTGAGAATGCAGTTGCTTTTGGTGTAGAAGATGATAGATTTGCAGACCCATCCGTGAATTTCTCTCGATCGTATGCACTCCAACATACAGGCTTCAATCGAAGCTTTGGTCAGCATGAATTGCTTTCCATCCCTCTGGTACAGGATTGCATTTTTGTGCTCGATGAAACAGTCGTTGGGGTCAAACAGGGCGTCATCTGACAATACAATAGTAATTATTCAAGTGAGATACATAGTCCATAAGCCGAAGGCCATGCAACTGTTACTTGATTAGCAGCTATCATCCGCTTTGTACCTCTGATAGAACAGTCGATATTGCGTGTGATTGTCTACCTGCTGCGGTGTCGGCTGAAACTAGTCTCGGCTGTTTCTTCTTGATGTAGTGCGCTTGTACCATGCGTGCAACGTGCTCGTTTTCTGCTTGATTAGTGATGCTGGCCAGATTTGCACCGTATCCCTGCTGCATGCAGTTGGCTCGTGCCTCTGGCCAGCTGAGCGTCAATTCCACGTACTTCCAGCAGAAGTCGTTGAAAGTTTCCCAACCCAGTGGACATGTGCTGACGACGGCGGTGTTTCCTCCGTTGCTGCTTGCGCTTCTTTCCCAACCTGAAATGATAGCAATCTGTCGTCATAGCGAATATTCGCGATGTATTGGTGCCATCAACATGGGTGAAGGTGGCTAAACTTACTTAGGTACTGCTTGACCATTTGTGCGAACGTGTGTATATGGTGCGTTATACTGTGATCAAGGCTTCAAGGGTGTGTAGTGTAGATATAGATAGATCGGTACATTTGAACAGGTACATTGGTGTACCTGAACATTTGCAAGCAGCTAGCCGTCCTTCTAAGTCAGCCAATCGCTTTTCGAAAGCTTGAATGCGCTCCTCAGTGATCTGTCCATTTACAGCAGATAGAAGGAATCGGCCATACAAATCGAATAAAATAAGCAGTAAGATCATGGTATATTATTGCTTATTATTTTATTTCTTACTACGGTGTCAATATCATTACGGCAATTACGGCACTTTTTCTTGACGCTTTTGTTTGGGAACGGTTGCTTTGCTGCGAAAATATCCTGCCCGTAGTTCACTGTTCACGGTGTGTCATCGACATTGATTGTGAATCGCAATGTGAACAAATAGCCTGCTGATTTGCATATTGCTGTTTGCTGCGATGAAAATGCGCCTGGAACAATAGCGCTCAACAGTGGTGTTCCGCATGTTCGTAATGGGTCCAAGCAGAAATTCAAACGCTTGACCGATCATAGCAATCCAATATTTGATCAAAGCTTTATGTGGCACCAAACAATACAAACGAGATTGGTGCGTTCGTACGTGCAAGACAGAACAGAGCCAACCATACACATGGTATGCTTATGCTATGTATTCGATCTACGCGTACATGTCGTATACACATAGTACTAGAGTCTTCTCCTTCAGGGCATATTCTCTTTCAATAAACAAACAATTACCATCGGTATATTTCAACAAAGCTCCACTACTACGTACGTAACGTACCGTACCATTCACCTCCATGGGTCTATAGGTTCGACTCCATTTGTTTGTATACCAACCATGCCCACTGGCGCAAAGCTTTAAGACGACTGCAATGTGGTCAGAGGTACAGTCAATGTCCCAGTGTGCTCCTATAGAGGTGCGATAGAGAAATGGGAGTTTTAGGCTTTTCTTGGCAGTGTTCGTGTCCATCGTCTCTCAAAGTCTGCAACGACTGAGCCACAGAGTGAAAGCTGCCGATAGAACCAAAGGAGCGTACTGATAGAGACGAGCGGCCGCGTGTCCACTTCTCCTGCTGACCGCTGTGATTCGGGCGTCTGCGGCGTTGCAGTAGTTTCGCTTGTAGCAGATGCAGGTGGTGGTGAGCAGACGACGCCGCCTGTCCGACTCCTTGACGCAGCCGGGCTCGAACAGGCGCATGTTAACGCCGCGCGGCACGCAGGTGAGAGCTGTTCGCCGAATTCGGCTTTGAGCAGAACGGGCGACGGCGGAGGGCGACAGTTGCTGCTCCACCCGGATACAGGCCATCCCCGCACACGTCTTGCACCGTCGCAGATTCTCCGAGCATTCGCCGTCGAAACACAGCAGCGATCCGCCTAGCAATAATAAAAGGGCAATAAAGAACATCGAAAGATTTTTTATCATGAATGAATAAAGGAAACTTGTGTAATATGCCTGCCTATGTATGTACCTGTCTCGGAACTGTTCCTATCATGCGCCAGAGAAGTGTTTGCGATAAGGAAAAGGCAATAGGCTGCTATCAGTAGCAGACTACGAGTTGTGATTGCAGTGATGGTGTTGAGCTTACATTTTCCGACTGTCATCGTCAGAAGTAGGAGCAGTTGAAGAAAGAGAATCGAGATTGAGTAGTTGTAGTAGCAGAAGCTTGAGCGGGTGATAGTGATAGTAGTAGCTGCAGTTTTCTTGCGATGATCAAACGGCTCGCCGCGACAGCTCCTGCTGATCACTTTCCTCGTCCGCATCGGTTGTCATGCGTCGTTTTTTCGAGGCGCGAGTCGACGATGATTTATTTCATGTGAAAGTGATGACAGCGGCCTTCGGCAATAAGGAGAAAAGTCCAAGGGTTCACGTCGCTGCCAGAGTTTGTAGTAGCCAAAGAGCCGTTACTGCATGCATGCAGCTGTCAGTTGTCAGTCAGCGGTGTATGTATGAAATGAATGACTCCGCTCCCAGTGCTTCGAGCAACTTCAGGCTTGAGGGAAACATGTCAGCATTTTATCCTGAAAAACGATAGATTTGCAGCCTTTCGTACTATGCTGTACTTAGAAGCACACGCCGACTTTATCACACGCAGCTCCGTACAGTACATACGGTACCCTTTGGAAAATTTACAGTGCAACACAAAGGTTCTATTCTATGTATCAGTTCAAAAGTTGCAGCTTAGTATGCGAGACATTCGCAGGAAAAATTGGGGGTCATTTGTTTTTATCAGTTTCCGAAGTAAACGTTGCGCAAGAAAAGCAGGAACCTTTTCCGCGCCAACAGTAATCATGAGAGCAGAAGATGATACGGCTTTGGACGGACGGAGGCGGGCACCGACTGGCGATTAGAGAGGGAAAGAGACAACCGCGCTTGTAGTTGTCCTTCCTTTGCCTGCTGATCGCAAGTGTTATTGCCGCTATCATAGCCGTATACATGGCGCTGAGTCGGCTACATGCGTACTACACAAGGGCACAGAGAGAGAAACTGGCTTGATTATTATGTGATTAGGACGGCCACTGCTATCACACGACACCTGCTAGAGAGGAAAGAGGAAACGACATTGTTCGCAGGCCCGAGCCTCATTAGCTTATTCCGCAAAAGGGCTACCGCACATTATGGACGAATGTAACGCACGCAGCACGGCAACATGACTGTAGTACCCATGTACGAAGGTTAGGTACATATGTACATACAATGTATGTACACACACAATTACATATTGGTAATGTTACCAGAAGTACATAGTAAAATACGTATGTACGGTTTGTAGGTAATCAAAACATGGGAAGGCACAAGTTGCTGTCACTTCACAGCGACTTATCAGCTCATTTTGTTAGCAGCCCGCAGGAAAAAATGAAATTGAAAAACCAGCAAAACAAGCGCAAGCGCTAACCTACATACATACCTTACTGCATTCCAGCTGCTCTTTCAGGTGCCGGAATCTTACTATGTGCAGAGCAGAATCCACCCATAATATAATCAAGACAATGGCGCCAACTTCATACTTAATTGAAATAGGTTGGTTAGAAAGGGGATGCTGATGAGAGAGCATACAGTGCGAAACGCAGTGCAAGCGACGACCACGTTCACAGATGAAAGCAGTCGAGTTGGTTCAGCTTGAATTAAGTAGGCACTGTCCTAGCCATGCTGAAGGGTCAAGCGGTAATAAATCAATTATTGTCTTGGCGGTAGGCTCTATTTTCATGTCAGAAGTGCCTTATCAACGAGGAAGGTGATTTATGGGTCTATACTGTACTTAGGCCTGTATCTAAAATATCAATAACGTTGTTATCATTGATATGGACAGCAGTAAAGATCTCGTTAGTGACTCGCCTACATACAGTACGCACTAGTACGTACACATTCGTACGTATAATGTAGACGTAAGTACATGCAGTAGACACGAAGATAGATGCTAACTATCTGAGCATAGCGAATATTGCATGTATACGCTTTCGTTTTCCAGTGCATCTCAATATAAACACGCTATTACATAATGCCGATAAGCTCATATCACCCGCTGCGGTGGATATGCATATTACCGGAAGGGAACCAATTAGAAAAAAGATTTGTATGCCATCGCCGTGCCATGTGCCATCATGATCGCGTCAGCGCCGACATTCACCCTTTCTTTCTACACATGCACACAATACAGTATTTTGTGCTCTGTACCATATGACTCGATTAGAATATCTTGGGCGTAATCGGGAGATGGCAAATAACGCAGTCTCTTGAAAAACATGAAGGATAATAATCGTCATACACATACACTATGGATCCGATCCCTACTTACGTACATTTACATACATATAATCGTGGGGCTACAAGTTAAACGCGATTGCAAGTCAGAAAAAAGTGAGAATAAGTTCTAGACTACGCACTTGCACATAGCGGTTCGAGTAGGTAGCTTTATGGTGTCTATATCTACGTATCTATCCTTTTTTGGATGGGATGGACATACGGTTGTCAGTGTTGTGTTAAGCCTCACAGATAGAGCCATATGAATTTGATATGAGGATATTCGCATGCGCTCCACCCCCGGCAGCCGGCCACAGGAAAGGCACATGCACCGTACATACATTCAATATTTTCCTTTCGTGCCTCTGCCCAGTGCCCAGTCAGTCAGTCAGTAGTAATCTGGTACCAGGAGTGGTACGTAGAGCCACAATATGTCGGATATGGCTAAAGGGCCACATACGATATGACGATGACACGACAAGGCTGCGTTCTCCTGTCCAGTCTGGGTTAAGGCTGTCCGGCTTCACGCGCAAGAACCACTCAGTCGCACTCGCACGCGACAAGCCCTTCGGACAATTTACGGAATTAAAAGTAGCCATGCCCCCAAGCCTTTTATTACTGCTATCGAATCGTGGCTTCTGCTTGAGTTATGTCATCATAAATAATCGCCACCTTGTCTGCAGTGATGCGTTTTACTGCTACTGCTCCTGCTATATTACACAAAGAGCAAGGAAAATTATTATCCCTATATGTCGATGAAGAGCGGCACTTGGTTAATACAGGGCGAATTGGTAAGAAATATACATTACGCTATAAAAATGATGTGCAAGAATTTTACATATAATTCCAATCGTTGCTTCGCCACGAACTGGGGGTCACATTGTACTAAAGTTGAAACTTGTTGCTTCGGGATGCCCGAAGGTGGAGGAGGAAATAGGCAATAAAAACTCGCCGCTTTCTGATTTAAATTTAATTATCGCACTCTCTTTTTCATGGAACACTACTCGAAATTAAGTCAGCAATATAGGCCTTGTATGCATTGTACCTACCTACTCTCTCTCTCTCACAGTATGTAGTTCGCATGACTTACTGTTCGTATGTACATACCACATACATTAGGT
>JASAMW010007132.1:0-15765 GCA_030247985.1 Epsilonema sp. ZAB3_2
TTGGTCCAAGAAAACTGGGGGTATGCGTGGGGGTATGTTGATTTTATTTTTTGGGGGTGTGTTTGGGGTATTGTTGGAATTCTCAAAATCTGGGGGTCTGCGTGGGGTTATGTGAGGGGGTGGGTGGGGGTATGCTGAACATACCCCCAGCTGACCCCAGGCCGACGTCTGTGTGTACGTATTTCATTCAGCACCGACAGAGGAGGAGGAGGGGGAGGTCAGTCGTCGTCGTCCAATCTGGAAAGCGGATACGAGGCGGAGATGGAATCGGAGTCGTCGCAGTCGATTCCCCAACCTCCTCGACTCCATCACCACCACCAGCATCATTCTTCGCAGCAGCAGCAGCATCTCAACCCTCCGCCCTCGATTTCCTCGCCGGAGCAGGAGCGAGAACGCGTGGATTGGCCAGGTCGCCTACTCGCCGCCATGCAACAACAGGCCTCGAACAATCAGTCCCTGTTCTCACAGGTATTTGTTATGTATGTGTATGTAATGTATGTACAGTATGTGTTTACAAGTGTGTAGAGCAGACTGGGGTATGTATCATAGGGCATTCAGTAGTACTACTAGGTGTATGTACTGTATATATGCACTAGTGTGTAGATTGGGTTATCCTAGGGCATTCAGTAATACTACTAATAGGTGGCCGAGTTCCCTATGACCAGGTTTACACCCCACAGTACCCTACGTTGGTATGTAATCAGAGTTTGGGGGCAGTGGGGAGGTAGACGGGACAATTTTGTGCCCACTGGTGGAGGAGGATATTAGAAGAATGAGTGAGTATGATGCCGCGTTCACCAGACGTCCGTACATCCGTACTTCCGACGTATCTAGGTCTAGGAGCACATGGTCGTTTGTGGTGCCGTATACTCCAAGATACGTCGAGAACGTACGGACGTATGGTGAACGCGGCATGAGGAGGTGGAAAACGAACGTGGTTACTCTGTATCAAGCAATGTTAGGATGTGACAAGTTTGGCAAATGGCCAAGCCTTGGTTTGGTTTGTTCTGCAGGACGAGACGTTGGCGTTCGCTCTTCGAAAAGCGACGCAAGCGGCGGAGACGACAGAGCAGCAGCAGCAGCAGGCGAGTCCGCGAGAGGAGCAGCAGCAGTTGCCGCCTTCGCTCCTGCCCTTTCTGACGACGGACAGAGAGACTGCTACTGCACAGAACACGAGTCTGGTCAACGGGATCGTGGAATCGGCTCAGGCTGCAACAGGTATGGATGTACATGATGATGGTCCGGTCCATGCATGCGCTGCCTTCGGCACGCTACACTGAGACATCATGTATGTACCTCCTACGTGCACAGACAGCTATGGCTATTCACCATATGCAATAAGAGCCAGTGCTTGGTCGCGAGGCGACCCCTCTGAACTAACCTTGATTTTCAGCGCAACTTTGATCGGTAGTCGACGCGAAGGTCGGCGCGGAAAGAAACAAATGAGCAAGAAAGACGACCGCGCCGACCTTCGCGTCGACTACCGATCAAAAGTTGCACTGAAAATCAAGGTTAGTTGAGAGGGGTCGCGTCGCGACCAAACACTGGCTCCTATTGCATATGGTGAATACTGTACTGTACGCACTGAGCGTAGAGGCTGCTGTTTTTGCAGGCTGCACTGCGGGCGCGAGCGGCGACTGTCCGTCCGCATCTGTGATCTTGGCGCATCCCGGTGTGGTGAGCAGCGCGTCCACGCCCACGTCATCCACGAATGTTACAGCCGCAGTCACTCCGTCGTCCTCCTCCCTCGCTCTGCCCCCTCAGCCCATAGACTGGATGGCGGCATTCGGTCTGAGGAGCGCCCCGCCGGTCAGTTCTACTGCCGCTACTGCTGCGGTTACGAATAGCGGCGACAGGGATGCTGCTCCAGTTAACAGTGCACCGTCGCCGTTGCAACCACAGCCAGTCGCGCCGGCGGTGTCGGATACTTTCAGTTCGCTGACGAGAAATGTGAACGCGGAAACGATGGCGTCGCATTTTCAGGATGACGATCTGGGTAAGATAGATGTGACGTTTTCGGTTTTCCTTATGTAAATAATATACAGTTGTCGAGAAGATTAGTTCGCTATAGCTTTGCCATAATCACGGCACAATATTGTGTAAAGTAAGTTTGTAGGTACTTACAAAATACGTATGTATTATGTCTGTATAGTATGCTTGTATGTACTAGGAGTTGCATAAAGCTTAGCCCTTTTATACTCCTAGTATCTACGTAACGTTCGTACGTACAGGTATGTATGTGTACAGTTCATGTACATGTATGTATAAGTTGTGTGTGTAAATGTTACGCATCTATGAACACTATTGTATTGTGTGTTCGTCTAGGCTTTGATCCCATTTCCGTCTCCTCTCAAGCCCTGCAAGATTTACTGTTGGAGGAGAAGCAGGCAGAAGAACAAGCGAAGCAGCAGCAACAAACCCAACGTCAACTCCAAAAACAACAACAGCAACAGCAACAAGAACAACTAAAGCAACAAAAACAACAGCAACAACAATTACAGCTAAAACAGCAGCAGCAGCAGAATTTATTCGGCCAATCCCCATCCCAGCTCTTACAACAGCAGCAGCAACAATTACAACAGCAATTCTCTCATGCGGCGGTGAGTTTACAACAGCAGGCGGTGCCACAATCGACGACAGTACAACAGGGTTGGAACAATGGCGCTGCTGGATATTATCCTGGTTTGATGCCTGGAGCACAAGGATTGAATCAGCAGCAGCACCAGTCACAGTTGTCACCGATTAGCGCTGCGGCGGCAGGATTTCAGAGAGTAGCACAGCAGCAGGGAGCGGAGCTGAACAGGCCGAATGTTGCCGCAGGGGCGTTGGGGACTGGAGGACAGTTCACGAGTCCCCCGCCTGGCTTTCCTTCAGGTAGTCAGTACATTTTATGCGCGTGGTGAGAGTGAGTAAACTCACGGTGAATTCACTGTAAAAGTACATGTGTTGATGATGGTGAATTCATCGCGAGTTACCACATTTGGAACTCTACTGAAAAAGGCGAAGTAGCGTACAGTTGATAGGAGTGGTTGGTTGGGATTTTCACTTGATATGATACTTCTTGCGAACAACGATCAAAGAGGGTATCATGGGGTAAATCCGGTCGGATTTTTAGTGAGATGTAACCAACCCGCGAAGAAAGAACGGCTTTCATTCAGTACTAGGTGACCGGGTTTACCTCATGACCGAGTTTAGGGGAGCTTCATAAAGTACGTCACTCAAAAATAGGGGGGTTCCGGCGAATGTGACGTTAGCGAGACGATGTGTCACTCTATAAGCATACTAGGGGGTAGTGGCCAAAAAAACGTGACCTGAAATAGGCGCCCTCTCCTAGGAAAACCGGCTAGCTGTCATGATCAAAAGGAGAAATTGTGTGACTGAGGTCATCCGAGTGTGAAGTCAAATGGTTAAGGCGCTCGGCTGGAACTCGAGAGGTCCAGGGTTAGATTCCCTGGCACATTCGGCAAATTTTCCTTCTCGACTGGGGGGAGGGGTGGTCCGACAGATGAATTTTTGCGTGACGTACCTACTTTATCAAGCTCTCCTTACCGCACGGTACCGGCTGCCTTTCATTTTGCAGACGCCGCCACCCTGAAATTATTCCATCAGCAGCAACAGCAAAGTGCAGCGGCAGCGGCGGGTCCGTTCGGCGCGGCTGCGGGTTTTAACGGTCTGCGCCAGCTGCCCGGCGCCAACTTTCCGCCCAACCGAATTCCGCAAGGAGCGCCAACAGGAGGAGCGGCGGCAGGCCCGCCCTCTAGCGGACTGAAGCAGCAACAAACGGCGAAATTACTCTCGTCTCCGGGAGGGGGCGCTGCTGCTGCGGCTTTTTTCGCGGCGGCGGCTCGCGAACCTTCGCCCACGCATCCGCTACCCGGCGGTCAGGGAATAGTGAAGACGACGACGGGTGGGCCGGGGTCAACCCGGTCGCTCTCCCCGCACAGCGTGGGAAGCGCCGGCGGCGGCATGGATATTCCGGGAGGAGGCGGAGGATTAAGCTTGAAGGAGTGGCAGGACGGACTGAAGGCGCTCTTCCCCAATGTGAACGTGCAGTTTGCGAACAATTTGGCGGCGGCGGCGGCCAGCGCCAACTTCCCACCGGCCACCAGTTCGAATCCCACCGGGGCGCAAAATTTGCCGCCAGCTACGGGTAAGAGCAGTTAGTAAGAAAATAGTTTGGGGTTGCTAGGTGGATGGGGGAACGGGGGGGGGGGGGGGGGTGAATCAATGTTTGATGGGTGAACTATAGAATGAACCTGCTAATGTTTCAAAGATGGAACGAAGTGCGTTTTGCGATATTAGTCCTGCGCTTCAGAGCTGTCGTATTCAGCCCATCTGTGTATCTATCTTGATTTTCAAATGTTCATCAGTCTCTATACGGCTAGACTCTTTGACCGTCATGCTACATAGTATACCTTGTGTGAATAGCAGTTACGCTGTTGTTTTGTGCTTTCAGCCTGGCTGAATCCCGCAGGGCGAAACGCCGGGGGTGGGGGCGGGCCGCTGGCCGGGGGGGCCGCCGCACCCCCCGACGGGGCATCACCCCCCGGGGGCGCACCCCCATCAGCATCATCACCCCCACGCTCCGCTACCCCACCATCAGCACCATCACCCCTTCAGCCACCCCCCGCCTCCGCCTCCTCCACTGCACGTGTCGACGAACGGACCCCTGGGGCCGCCTCCTCTGCGGCATTCACCCCCCGGGGCCGCCGACCCCTACTCGGTACCCCCGCCCCCGCTGGGGGGACCCAGGATGCCCCACCACGGATACCCCTCGCCCGTACAGGGGGGAGTGGGCAACCCGTGGGCTTCGCTGACGCCCCCGCCGCCTGGCTTCTCTCCGCGACAACAGTCATTGTGATACTACACTACGAGACTACGCCACGCTAATGGATACTGTATTATGAGGAGTAGCCGGGAGAGATAAGCTTTGCAGTAGGGTAGCGCAGCGCGGGGTAATTTTGGCCACAATCAAGAGGAGGGGAGTATCAAGGTGGCTGTACAGCCATATAACAGGAGAAAGAAGGACAAGAGTCCTTTTGATATCACTTGTGCTTGTACTTATTTTAAAAAAGGATGAATAGTAGCCCGAATTACCCCGTAGGAGGCGTATGAGCACAAAGGGAAAGATTGTATTCATGGGATACGGCGAGAAGATATCGGCAGTATTTTCTCTCTCAGACAGAGTTGTACTTTTGTACGCGAAATGTTGTGTTGGTTTGTTTGGTTGACTGACTTCTACTACTCTGCGAGTTTACTGTGGCTGCGTACCATTTTTGTGTCGGTGTCGTGTACTGCTACCTATCTGCGTGAAATATTACCTATTCTTGCTGGCTTTGTTGTTATTTGATGTTCGTGCGTTAATTCTGAGCTGACTTTGTGTCCTTCCACCTTCTGTGACAAAGTGTGTACCGCATGTACTACGAAAACAAGTGCAGTACAAGCAGCAGGCTCTACTTCTGTAGTACTGTTTTCGGTTGCTTGGAGGATTGTGGATATAGGTGTGTAGGTTTTAAGGTATGATTATGCTTTGGCTGGGATTGGTTAAGACGAGAATAGACTGCATCACAGTGATACAACTGAGTGTCTGTGACTTGAACTTGAACCTTGAAGGCATCTTTACTCATGTCGTGTAATGGTATGCGTAGTGTATTGGATTATTGTACTATTGTACTGTTTATTTAATATTTGGTTGCTTCCTTGTGAGGAGTTCTGTGCACTGAGTACTGCTTGCTGATGCACATCTGGTGTAATAGAACCATTTTTTGCCCTTATTACTACTGGTTGGTCGGTTTTGCTTGGTGTATTTCTCTAGCTTTGTGGTTTTTGTTTCTTGGACAGTTGATATCTCTCTCTTAAAATATAATATGTCGCGTGCCTGCGTGAATACTCGTATGTACAATATTTGTTTACTATCTGTGGATATGCCGCGTGACTGGCCGACAATTTTAGCCATTTGTGTGTTGTGCTCCATATTTATGAATGTGGGTAACCTGTACGTACGCGTCTGTAGATGAATCAATGAGTGTTACTTTCTCCAAGGTATTCGTGACTTTTTATGATGTGGAAAAATTTGTCAGATTTTTGCGAAATTTTACTTTTTTTGTGTGCGTGAAAAGCGCCTTTAGTTCAAGAAGTTTGGGTATTGAATGTTGTGCTTTGTCCCCGATTTTATTACATTTATTTTCACCATGATGTTATTATGCCTGTTTCTTTGCGTAGTGTACTGTGAATGTTTACACTTGACACCTTTGGGTCTGTGAGGTAGCCTACTTTACGTAAACATTATTACGAAACGCTGGGGTATGTATGCGCTTAGATCCTTTGGGTATCAGTCCTATTGTATTCTGATATTGCAGTGCTCATAGCTTCATACGTGCACTAAAAAATTTTATTTCTGTCGCTACTTTTGATATAATAATTCCTCTTTTGTAGGCCTACATGGTAGAAAGTTAGGACATATCTGTACGTTAGCCCGTGCGTACAGTAAGTACACTGTACTCTGGGTACTTGTTGTGGAATTGTAACATGCATCCGGTTTTTACTAGTTCACTAATGTAAGATTATGCTGTATTGTACCGTACGTTATTCTATTGCACAGGCACTCATAATCATAATTATTCGCATATTTATTGTCTACCTGTCTTCGCTTAATGTTAATAAACCATCATTGTTTGGTGAATGAATGTGCACTGTACTGAAATAAAAGTTTGCGCTTGGCGATTAAATTTTGTGTGCTTGTTGTTTGTAAAACAAGAGTTTGCAGTGCATGCAACTCAGTATTTACCTTCTTATTTATTGTTTGATAATTGCGCCATTGGTTTGGTCTCATTTCAGCTTTTCGCTAATTTCTGTTACATGTCCAAAATGAGCGCAGATACCACTGGGAAGGTAACACTTTCATTTCTTGAGCTTTAGCCAAAGTTTGGTATTTAACCAGCTCCGTAATGCTCTGACCCGCAGGGCCCGCGGGTCACCCGCGGGTCACCCTCTGGTCAATAATCAAGAAATCAATAATTTTCTCCTTTTCCGCTGGCGCTTTTTTTCGTTTCTGGGTGACCCGCGGGCCTTGCGGGTCAGAGCCTTACGGAGCTGGTTAATGAGCTGCTTATGTTGGCCTACATGTGTAAACATTTTTCAGCCAATTACATGCAAAGCGGCTGTTGCATGGGAAGCGAAAAAGCCGCTTGTAATCGAAGAAATTGAAGTTGCGCCTCCGAAGGGTCACGAAGTTCGCATCAAGGTATAGTAAACGACAGCGTTCCCTTTTATAGATACTAGCCAAGATATTGTTGGGGCGCAAAAACGTAGGTGGCCGATCAAAATGAGGCTTCTTCAAGGTCGCAGTGTACTATCCCACCAGAAAAAATGGCTTCGCTCTTCTTCTTGAGCAGTACGTACCACCATTTTGGCACCATTTGCTTCCGTCCTGTATGTAAGAGTTTTGTGGCTTGTGTCATGCAGGTGTTGCACACCGGTGTATGCCATACTGACGCGTACACTTTGGATGGGCACGACCCTGAAGGCCTGTTTCCCGTGGTTTTGGGACACGAGGGCGCCGGGATTGTCGAGAGCGTGGGCCCGGGAGTGATCAACGTGAAGCCGGGTACACGGTTTGTTTGGCCCATTCACATCGGTGACATGATGCGTAGGGCGTACGCTCGGCGTATCCATGGCTCGACACATCATGCAAAGACATGGACAGCCATGATGCGCTAGGCGAGCGCGTGATGTGCATGTGCGTAAAGCACTTGAGAAGCACCTTCCGTATGGACTTGGGAGCGGTACCCATACCGTTAGATTTGAAGGGTAGAGCGTGTTGTTGTTGGTCCTCTTGCCCTCCGAGTGGCATGGCAAGTCTTCTGCTTTTTAGGTGACCATGTGATCCCATGCTATATTCCGCAGTGTTACAACTGTAAATTCTGCAAAAGCAAGAATACAAATCTGTGCAGTTTGATTCGGTACGTTACATACGTACGTACGTAATAAATAGAGTACGCATGTGTTGTTGCCTTTATAATAGGGTGCTGTGGGGTAAACCCGGCCACCTTTGCAACCCTGAAACTAAGGTGGCCGCTTTTCCCATGGCCGGGTTTACCCCATAGTACCACATGTCGGATCACAGGATATTTCTTGTGAGTTTCAGTGTCCCGCAAGGAAAAGGCGTCATGCCAGAAGGAACCAGTCGGTTTACTTGCAAGGGAAAACCGCTCTATCACTTTATGGGCACGAGCACATTTTCGGAATTCACGGTTGTGTCGGATATCTCCGTTGCAAAGGTGCCCTATCACTACCATGCGTAGTATTGCAAGAATGGAAGTTTTATTCATTCTTGATAATAGGAAACTAGGGTACGCTACGACTTTGACAAACTCAAGAGTAAGCAAAGAAACCTTTCCGGTGTCAATTTTTCATATGTACCGGGTGTTAAATTGCATTTTCAGGGGGTTAGGTAGCCGACA
This sequence comes from Epsilonema sp. ZAB3_2, assembly GCA_030247985.1. NCBI lineage: Eukaryota > Metazoa > Nematoda > Chromadorea > Desmodorida > Epsilonematidae > Epsilonema > Epsilonema sp. ZAB3_2. Next base: position 8,463 of record JASAMW010007132.1, read on the forward strand.
AAAACCTGAGGCGCAAAATGCCAAATTCACCTCCTTCCCTGCACCCACCTTCCAGCACCCTCTTCATAGCTACCATACAGTAATTTTGCGCCTGTGGCAGCTGAATTTTGGGGCGCAAATGGAAAACTGGGGCGGAAATGCGCCTCAAGTTACCACATATGTGTACCTACCTCCCAGATTTTAGGTGAATCCATCCGCACCACTGGACAAGGTTTGCCTTTTGGGTTGCGGAATTTCTACTGGATATGGTGCAGTGCTGAATACTGCCAAGGTAGTATTTTGAGGCTCTAATGCAAAACTGATTGCAAAAGTGGCAGTAAATTATGTACATTATGTACGTAAGATTTGCCATTTTAAAATGCAATAATTTTGAACCGACAAACTGATGGATGCAATATTGCTTCTTTCCAGGTGGAAAGCGGGAGTACGGTAGGCGTGTGGGGCTTGGGCGCAGTTGGCCTTGCGGTCATAATGGGGGCTAAGGAAGCCGGCGCCTCTCGCATCATCGGCGTAGATGTGAACCCCGACAAGTTTTCCTTGGGTAAGAAAGAGCCCCCTTCGAAATGATGAATGAGCCTTTGTACTTGCCTTTCCCATGTGCACTAAACTGCCACGTATAATTTACATGTGCATCATACGTCGGTAGGGAAGAATGGCTGACATAGTAAAAGCTAAAAAAGCTCTCCCTTGCCCCCGGCAGACAGTTGCCCGCCGTGAGAGGATAGCCTTTTGTTTTCATTACGCATAGGTACGTCAGCCATTCTTCCAGATACACAGTTATTGAATTTTTGTGGTTATGATTGAATACTTAACGTACAACTGTAGCTCGTCAATTCGGAGCCACGGACTTTGTGAATCCGAAAGAGTTGGGTGGAAAATCGGTGCAGGAGGCGCTCATCGAGATGACAGATGGCGGATTGGACTACAGCTTCGAGTGCATCGGAAATGTGGCCACCATGGTGAGTATGTGACGTAGGGTACCATGGGGTAAACCCGATCATGAGAAAATCCGGCCACCCATGTTTCAGAGCTGCATATTTCGGCAACCAATGGACCGATGGAGACAAATATTATATCCAATCTCTTTCAACTGAGCTATTCGGTTCATCATTTGCTGAAGCAGCAAGTCTTAAGTGGCCGGGGTCGATAGCGATCCCGCGGTATTTAGTGAAAGTTTGGATCGGTACCTGCGGGGGTGGTCGACGTCATTTGTTGTCAGTTCTTCTTTTCACTCGCTCCTTTTCCGCTCCCAGATGATTGAACACGGTCGACGACCGCGCAGGTACCGATCCAACTTTCACTAAATACCGCGGGGTCGCTATCGACCAACCCAATCGCGTTACCGCATATTGTCCATAGCACGGTTGTTTGTTTGCAGCGCGCGGCTTTGGAAAGCTGTCACAAGGGCTGGGGAGTGAGTACGATCATTGGGGTGGCGGCTGCTGGTCAGGAAATATCCACTCGACCATTCCAACTGGTCACTGGACGCGTGTGGAAAGGATCCGCCTTCGGAGGTACCGCTGTATTATGTTATCTATCTGTGTAGGCACATGTACCAGTGTGTCACATGCATGATGTGTTACAGTACGTACTGTAACAATGCATGTACTGTACGTAGTACTATAAAACCTGGCTACGTATAACAATACAAAGCGGTCATATTCTGCACGTGCACACTTTTAATGTAATATTGTATCCGATGTACCAATGTACTGTACTTGGATATTGCGTAGGATGAGGTGTTCTAATGATGTAAATCACGTCAGCGTTTTGTTTTGGCTAATGTGCAGGTTGGAAAAGCAGGGATAGCGTTCCAAAACTGGTTGACGACTACTTGAATGGGAAAATGAAAATTGACGAGTTTGTCAGTCACAAGTTCCCCCTGGCAGAAATCAACGAGGCCTTCAACGTTATGCACTCTGGAAAAAGGTAGGCCTCGTATCAATTTTCACTATTCGCTAGATTTTACAAGAAGCCTTGGCTTTTGTTTACATTATTGTTTGATTTTTATTTTTCTAGCATTCGAAGCGTTGTGAATCTGTAAGATTTTTGGATTCATGAAAAGTAAGACCAAAAATATATAATTCTGCTTAGGGGAAGAATGGACGACTTAGTGTAAACGCACAGAGCATCCCTGGCAGATATTGGCCCCAATTTATTGGGTATTTGAAATATCCAATTAATTGGATATCCAATTAATTGGGTTTTACGAAACCATTACATTGGGTTTTACGAAACCATTATAATGGGTTTTACGAATCCAAAAGATTGGATAAATCCAATTAATTGGATTTGTAAAACCCATTACAATGGTTTCGTAAAATTATCGATTTTTACGAATCCAATTAATTGGATTTATCCAATTTTTTGGATTCGTAATATCCATTATAATGGTTTCGTAAAACCCAATGTAATGGTTTCGTAAAACCCAATTAATTGGATATCCAATAAAATGGTTCCGTAAAACCCAATGTAATGGTTTCGTAAAACCCAATTAATTGGATATCCAATTAATTGGATATTTCAAATACCCAATAAATTGGGGCCAATATCTGCCAGGGATGCTCTGTGCGTTTACACTAAGTCGTCCATTCTTCCCCTAAGCAGAATTATATATTTTTGGTAAGACCATGCCAGTATTAGAAAATCTTGCGGTTCAAAAGTTGGGTAGCCATTAGCCAATATCTATGGATATGGGATGGGATAGGGCCATTATCTTTATTGATGATTTTGTGTCAAATTGTTACTTGTCTATACTAATGCCTCGTGATGTCTCTCGCTAGGATTAGGAAGTACGTGCATACATAGATACTACTATCGCTTATGAAAGAGGAGGGGTGCCTTGTCTTGCCTTGATCATCATACATTTCCTGTTGCGATGTTTGTTTCTTCGTACTGTGAGAACAATGTGCATCCCATCCCAATACAAGAGTTATATATTTTTGATAATACTGATAACAAATATTTTGGAGATGATTGTGTGTGACCGTTTAAAATATCACAGCAAGCGTGAATGACGTAAGGTCTCTTCCACTTCCTCGTTGTCCTTCTCTTCTTCCACCGTGCTTTCCTGTCGTCTTTGTTGCGCAGTAGCAGCTGTCGCCGTGCTCTGACGTCCACCAGGTGCCAGCTCCTCAATTAGCGCTGAGGTAGGACGCTGAGCTCTGGAAGGTGTAGGTCTTGCGCCCCTTCTTGCGTTTCGAGCGTTAGCCACTGGAGTATTGTTCCTCCTCGTTGCCTCAATTTCTCCTTCCGTATTTTCGCCATCTATACTGGGTATTGGAATGTTGTTCTCCAGCGCAATACGTCGGTACATGGGCTCGTTGAGGGTATCAATGGTACGCAGGGTGGAGGGGTGATTTGGGCCGTTGTGATCCAGATTTAGCAGGTGCCATTTTCGAAATTGGTTGAAGGCTGCCGTATAGGCTCCCATCTCTTCGTTATGAATGCCTTTGTTGATGTAAACGCGGGCCAGTTTGATGTACATCTCGCCTTTGGTGCGAACCAGAATCTCCTCTGCTTCGTCGTAGTACTGAATAAAAGGACATATTATCAAGAATTGATAAGGTGGAGAAAGAATAGAGCAAGACTGACGGAACCTTGAGTTGTTGTGGGTCTGAGCGACCTATGACTACGCCTCGAGTGATCAGGGCATCGGCTAGTCCAGCTTCATCTTCTAGCTAAAATTTCACGTCAGTAATTTCTTACCCTAATGAGCTTATAATATAATGCATTCATAATTTGGAGTGCGGATTACGGTACTTCTTTGTAAGTGGCGATCGCTTCTTCGGCGAATTGCACGGCTCTTTCTTTCGCCTGCTCCACTGAAATTTCTTCATTGCCGCCGCGCAAGAACCAGCCACCGTACCAGAAGGCGAGACGATTGAGAAGTTTAGCCAACTTTTTCTAAACATAATAAAATTGTTTCCAAAAACTATTGAATTTTGCTATTTTTGTACAGGGGTGCCGAATATAGTCGGGCACGTTGAATGCCGAATATTTTATACCCAGCGTTTGCAGGTACCGTAAAGCAAGACTACATAAGTGAAGAGAGACTATGCCAGCTAGTATTGGCTTCGTGTTTCATGCTACGGCCGTTTTGGTCCCGATCGGGGGCCCGGGCCCCCGATCGGGTGCCCCTATAAAATGCATGCAAAAGTAAGAAGATGTTTTTCTTTTCGTTTTCTTTTCTTTTTTTACTGACACGGGGCCCCCGATCGGGGGCCCTGGGCCCCCAATCGGGGGCCCCTTTCTCTATTTTACATCGATCTACGGGGGCCCCCGATCGGGGGCCCCGGGCCCCCGATTGGGACCAAAACGGCCGTAGCATTGAACACGACGCCAATACTAGCTGGCTTAGTCTCTCTTCCCTTATGTAGTCTTGCGTAAAGGTACAGTATACCTTGTAAACGGCTCCCCTCAATTCCCGCAACAGTTTTCCGCATGCTTCGAAGCTATCGATAATAATTTTCATGCGCGGCAACTGACTGCGGTACATGAAATTCTCCTGCGAAAACGATTGGTCGATGATGTGACCGGTCAACCAGAGCAAATCCGCTCTTCTCTCTATTCTGACTTCCTTCGACTCATCAGCACTGCAATTGGAGTCCTCAAAAATCTTCAGCTTTTCCAGCAAAGAAGAAGCACCGCTGTATCTGCCTGCTCCCGCCCTAGCAAAAAATATGATTATTTATTTTTATTCATGGATTTATTTAATATTTATTAGTACGGCCTTTATTTATTATTATTTTAGCCTCACAGTAAGTCAGTGACATCGCAGATTAGCCTATGTTTTTCATCCAAACTGACGGGGCAAGCATCCGGCTCGTTCATCCATTTGTCAACCGCTTCCATGTAACCCTGTTCCATAGCTTCAAATTGCTTGGGCACTTTTAGCCAATACTTGTTCAGTTTGGAGTTATTGTCTTCGACGTAGAGTCGGCTGAAAATCTGCCAGTCGGTAAGAGCCTTGGCGAGATAGCTGTGCATGCCTGCTTGGTCCAGTTGATAGGGATATTCCTGCGTGTATCAATTTAGGACGAATCAAAACTTCAACACTTTCCTTGCCCATGCAATGTTTGAAAATTCGAGCCTAATCTAATCTCACTTCTGCCTTTCGGTCAAGATTAGAACAGTCCTTGAAGTAATTTGCCAGCTTCTTGTGCCACCAAATGTAATTCTCGTTGCCCTTGCATTGCTGCTGTGGATCGTCGAAGCAGAAGTATCTGAATACGTTACAGTACGTACGTACGTACATTATGTGCAATGCAAAAATAGACATATTGCACATAACGCTACATAAATGGCGATATCAGAATGGGGCTGCTTTGCTTACTTTTTCCTGACGGCCTTGCTAAATGAGCGATGGTAGAAGTCCAACCGACCTTCTCCACTGCTACCGAAAGGCCGAAGGAAAGGTTTCAGGGCTCGGTAAACTACTGACCACTCCAAGGCACTGAGGGTTTCATTGTTCACGGACTTCTTTATACCAGATTCTGCAATGAAACCCCATATACGTACTCACGTAGCGGGGCCCTCATAGATTCTTTTTAGAGTAACATCACGTAATATGGTTTTTACTTGGTCGGGGCTTGGAGCTCTCCTTTCCTGCGCCGCTACCCAATGTGCAAACATAATTTGGCATCAGGTCATCTCTTTCTCTGGCCAGAATTTCCTTCAGTTCTGTCTCCAGTAGGCCGTTTGATGCGCACTCTAGCAAGCACAGAGTTGCCACCAGCAAGTCGCCACCGTTCTCTTGCTCGAATCTTTCCAGCAGCTGAACTTCCAGCTCCAACAGTCCGTCAGCTAACGACTGAATCTTTTGAGCGAGCTGGCGATAAACGCCGAAGAGGCGGAGCTCTTCGCAGGCTAAACTCAGCCACAGAGGATTCTCGGAACTTCGTTTCGCCAGCAGAACGTTCATTTGATCACTGCTCAGCTGCTTGTGAAATTGGATCAGGAGCTCTTGAACAATTTTCTGAAACAACATGACACGTACCCATTGATCATGCAGCTACATGCGGGTAAACAACGCATGAGAATGATGTTTCACGGCTCTTGTTTGTTTTACGTACTTACTTGTCGACTATCCTTGTCCAGTGGCGTCACGGTGACCGAGATGGGGTTTGGGTCCCTGGAGCAGAGCTGGCTAGCAGCTGTGGTGGATGGAATAGCGGAACAGACGATGCGAACTTGACTCGCTAACTTAGTCGGCAGCCAAGCCCAAACGGTTTTGTCCGGCTTGTCATCAAACTGAAAAATTATAAGCATAGTCATATCAAAAATATATAATTCTGGTTAGAATTGCTAAGAATGCTAATTGCTAATTGCTATTGCTAATTGCTAATTGCTAAGAATTGCTTAGAATCAGAATTGCTAAGCAGAATTATATACTGTAATGTTCCGTGTATAGCCCCCTCTCGTGTATAAGCCCCCCTCGTGTATAGCCCCCCCTAATCGGCCACTAACGTCTTTTGCCCTCGTGTATAGCCCCCTATTGCGAACCGCGAAAAGCAAGAGAAATCAAGTGTTTTTGAGCTAAAAACAGCGTTTTTGAGGTGTTTTGACGCATAGGAGTTTATCTGCACCTCATTTGGACCAGTTCTGATCATTTTGCAAGTGATATCTCTTCAAGGGAAAATTTTTGGTAGCGAAAATTTCACAATTTTTCAAGTTAAAGTTGCATTTTTGATGGGTGGAGCTTGGAAGCGTGCCAAATAACCACCATAAACGAGTTCAGGAGGTCAATAAACCTTACTTTTCGTACAAATGAAAAATGCCCTCGTGTATTGCCCCCCTCGTGTATAACCCCCTCTCGTGTATAGCCCCCCCTAATCGGGGCTTACCATTTGTATAGCCCCATGGGGCTATCTACGGAACATTACAGTATTTTTGGTCATATGGGCTGTGGGTGACTTGATGACATTCCAGTAGGGTGGTACGGTAAAGTTTATTTACTCAGTCACGTCACCTGATTTGCGGCATCAAGCACAATGACGGTTGGTCGAAGTTTCGCGCTGGCCAGCTGTCCTTTGATCAAGTTTGCCAAGGCATCTTCGTCTTGCTTTTCTGACTAAAATAGCAAGGTGCACCAACGAAGGTACAATATGTCACATGTAAAGGCACAGCTTGGAGCTTGCCTCCGTAGGATCCAAATGATGCAACAGTCGCCTTAGAAAGAAAGCATAATCGGTGGAACCGGGACATCCGCCAACAAAGTGAAGAAACACTGAGGGTGCAGGTTTCCTGAAACAACGGCAACTTCAAAGAATACCCGAGGCCGAGACCGTTACACTAACGTTGC